>JAHBCN010001268.1:0-124178 GCA_019359885.1 Listronotus oregonensis | reverse complement strand
TAATATAAAGGGCAAAAGCTAACCCGGTATACTTTAAGACAAACTATAAAAGACAGTGCTTATATAAAATATATTTAAAAATAAGTGGATCACTCTTATATGTTTTATGAAAATAATAGCATATATTTTAATAAAATCACATTAAAAATAACAAAAAATATATACATTAAAATTTGCTGACACTTTTAATAATTTTTAATATACACTATACGTCTTAAACTTATTATTTTAATATAACCTCATTTGATTGAAATAATTTATTTTTATTCAAGAAAGTTTTACAACTATTATGTTTTTGAGTAAAATAAATCTGTTCCAGATTATATTTGGTCACATTGTCAAATACCCTCTGTATACTTATAAGTCATGTTTAGAGCTTCGAATATCTGATAAGGGGACGTTCCTAGCTGTTGTCATATCGTGTAAGGTCACGGCGGACAGGCAGCCAGACAGGACTGTTATGTCCCAGTCACAATGGTGCTAATGTGCGAAGGGCGTAACTTTCGCACAATGGAGAATAATTGCCAGCAGTGTCGTCTTTCCTGACAAATGAATACCGCCAAATCACAGACCTTTCAGCTATTATTTTCCGAAAAATTAAACGTTTACACAGGCTAACTGTATGAAAGTAATTTGCTCATATTAAACTAAAGTTGGCTTAATTTTAGGGCCAATTTTCCTTTATTAAACTATGGCTTGTACAATAACCAAAGCGTTTATGGTTTTTTGTACAAATTTTTTAAAAATTAAAATTGATAAAAATTACGTGTTATTTTTAGTTGTTAAATTATTGTTAATAATTAAAAATAGATCATGTGAGTGTACAGTAATTGCTACTTTTCCTTATTTGAAACTATAGTTTATGACTTTTAAATATAAACTTAGATGCCTTTACGTAGTTTATACAATAACAGAGGTTTTCTTGAAATTATTATATAAAAAATGTTATATATTAAAAAATTTAACTATTTTTGGTATTGTAGGATTTACAAGACAACTTAGTTTTAGTTTTTTACACAAAAAGCAGCTAATATTTTTACTTTTTTATGATCCTAAAACTAGCCTTGATATTTTGTTCTGTTTCCATTCGCAATCAAATTTAGAAAAATTATATTATGTAAAAAAATAATACTATAACATTTACTTTAAATATATTGTAGCAGATTTATTTATAATAAAATATTTTTGGGTTATTCTTCAGGAATTAAGAAAAAAAAAATACGAAAAACAAAACCATTAAATGTTAACGAAAATACAAAAAAAAATTAAATTTCCTTGTAAATGTTGTAGACTTTATATAAAACTTTCAGATCATTAACTAAACGCAAAAAAATAATAAATATGTATTAAAGACATACCGGGTGATGCGTCGCCGAGCGGAACGTAGGAAATAAAATGTAAATTTTAAGGGGGTTAATTATTGGCTCCCCTGTACATTTTACAGAAATAATGTGAGATAATTGTTAAAGAGACCAATCTGACAAACCCTCGTGCCAAGTTTTGAAAAATTTTAATAAGCGAATCTTGAATTATTTAATTAAATGTAATTGCAAAATTTCCAAATTTTCGGTTCAGGCAAAACCAAACAGACACCAGTCACCAGCAAACAATTTGTTATAAGGCTTTGTCAAATCTGACTTACAGCCGAATACAAGGAATGTTCTTTTTTCGTTTCATCAATCTTGCAACCATTACATTTAAAGTAAAAGACACGTTAATATTATTTTTTATAAAACCTTTTATTTAATATAACAATTAAGTTTAACTAATAACAGTTACTACTATCGATTATTTAAAAAATAATTTTATCTTACTAGAATTTAATTAAACTTATAGCAGTATCTGAAATATAATCAATTTATTTTTCCACCAAACCTATCCAGTCCATTTCAACCATTAAACGTATTGTCAGTAAATCCGAGTGCAAAGCCATCAGAATCAATAACTGTAAATGTTTAACTCAGAAGATCGAAAATAGATCCGAAAAAAGAGAAAACTGAACTCTTAATATTTTACTAGGTGTGAAAAAATAAAATGAAATAAAATACTTTAACTTCTTAAGAAATAATAGACAATTACATAAAAACATTAATTAATCAAATGTTTAAACAAACCCCCATTATCAGCTAAACAATATCCCAACCGATCATAAAATTCAAATTTAAACATTGCTAAGTTGATATTGCGAAATTTCATTACATTATATTCCCAAATTTTACACTTTTATAAATGACACTTTTTAAGTGACCCCACAGAAAGAAGTCATTCGGTAAAAGATCAGGTGACTTGGCTGGCCAAAGTATCCGGTACCGCGGACCAATAATATTGCCGTTAAAGGGATTTTCCAGGTACTCTCTAACCATACAGGCATTATGGGCGGGGCAACCATCCATTTGGTACCAGATCATTTGATCTTAGCGAACAACTTCTTTCAAAGCGGGTCCAATTTAATTTTGAAATAAGTCCAAATATGTTTCTGCTGTCAGGTTATAGTCCATAAAAAGGGTCCAATGATATGGTGTCCGATAATTCCCACGAATACATTTGTTTTTTGGGATATTGTGTCTGGGAATAAACAAACCGATATTCATTTTCTTGGCTCCAATACCGGCAATTCTGATCATTTGATTCATTATTGAGGGTAAATGTACATTCATCGGTTAAAAAACCTTTCTTAAAAAAATCCTATCGTTATTTGCTCTTTTCATCATTTCAAAACAAAATGCCATTCTTCTCTCTTTGTACGAATAATATTTGTGTTTTTTCAAAGTGCGCAATACCGTTGTATGATGTTTATTTACCTATTGCCCAAAAACCCTCGTACTAAACATTTTGTTTTTCTCCACACTCAGTAGAATATTAAGATCGCTGTTCTCTCTTTCTTCTTTTCCTTTTTCGATATCCTGAGTTGAACATTTACAATTATTTATTACGTTTTTGGACTCAAACTTACTGACAATACGTTTAATAGTTGAAATGGACGGAATGAGCTTGGTGGGGAACAACTGAAAACATTTCAGATACTGCTCTAAAACTGTTTCTCGCATAATACCACTTAATTGGATACTTTTTCGTTGATTAATTAATTCATTTTTTTTAAATACCGACTGCTACTGATTTATTGACACTTTTCTTCATGTCTGGGACACTATTCATTTTACTGGTGGCTGTTTTTTTTTACCTGAACCGAAAATTTGGTAATTTTGCAATAACATTTAAATGAATAATTCAAGATTCGCTTATTAAAATTTTTTAAAACTTGGCACGAGGGCTTGTGAAATTGGTCCCTTCAAAAAGCTATCTTACATTTTTTCTGTAAAATGTACAGGGCTGCCAATAATTGACCCCCTTAAAATTTACATGGGATTTCCTATCTTCCGCTCGGCGACGCACCACAAGGAATAATTTCAAAAAGTAAGAATCTGTCAACGCGCATTTAATAATTTTCACAGAATAAACCGGAGTGCTTCTAGTATTAAAAGAAAAACTTTTTTAAAATATGTGAAATTAAAAAATAATGCTTTTATATTATTAGATAAAGATAACTAAGTTATATCAGTATTGGGTAATTTAAATAAAATTTAGTTGCCTCTGCATAATGCTGGGGTACGTTCAGAAAACATATTTAATTAACTTACCATCAATCCTATTCTTAAAAATTATAAGTTTACTAGTCATAACAAATAAATTATCATTTATGCCATTGCTACAAGATTTTAAAAAGATCTCAGGGTTGTCATATACAAAGTGGAATGAGGAAATGTCAATACTTTAGGTTCGTAGTCAGGGTCAAAAAATAAACATAAAAGTCTATACCAATATGGGTCCGCAAGGCCTTCCTCTTTGGAGTACAGGGTGTTAAAGTTTTTATTTAATTTTTCAATTTTTTAAATAAAATTTAAAAACCTAGTTTTTGTTTTGCTGAACATAATTTAAGAATAATAATTTTATTTTAAATTAAATTACATATTACATAATATAACTATTATACATTTTGTTTATTTTTTTTTAAATTTTGCTATAATAATGTAATCATGCGTCGTAATTTTTTTAAATTCAATTATCTGAAAATCTGTTGTTCATATCAACTTTTAACAAGTATACCTTTTTTTACGTAAAAATAACAAAACAATTATTTAATTACCTTGAAATGTAATACAGGGCCGTACCAAAAAGTTGTGATTGCTTAAAGTAGTAAAAAGGCGTGTAGGTGGCACCCCCAAGTAATAGCCGTACTAAGATTAGGTTCGAAACCGTCATATTAAAAAAACTCCGGATACCAATTTTTACTTAAGTAAATATTTAAGTAAAAATTGGTTATCATAGATTTTATTGTAAAATTGAAAAATTAAATAAAAACTTTAACACCCTGTATTTCGGAAACGAAGGCCTTGCGTACCCATCTCGCAGGCGATTCTGACTACATATCTGAAGAATTGACATTTCCTCGTAAATCACCCTGTATTTGAAAGGAACATTTAAATAATTTTACTTTCAAATTTTAATACTGATTTTAAAATAGACTGCACTTTAACATTAATACTTTTTTTGGGCTATTTGACAGTACTTTCAGATTTCACATCCGACGTTTCGTAACTTTACCACCATCATTTCTTGTTGGCGCCATATTGGATTTTAACAAAGGGTAATACTGCTTTTTAATCCTTTTTTGACAATGTATAACATTTTCTTAAAAGTGTTAAACAATGTTACGGTTTCAATTACACCAAAATCTTGGAATTTCATCGTTATTATTTGTTACTTGATATACAACGTTTCGAATAATGATGTATCTCCAACCGTTTTTAAGTGATAATTAAAAGTTTGGAGATACATCACCAACTGAAACGTTGTGTATAAATTAACAAACAAAGACAATGAAAGTCCAGTATTTTAGTATTATTGAAGTGTACATGTTGTACTTTAAATGCTTATAACCTCATTTAAGGCTCTTGAATCCAGCCGGTGCAATTCGAAAACCCGCTGGAATTGCAAGGATGCGCTGACCAAACTGGGTCAAAACAACAAGGTTACATTACTGTGGATACCTGGACACACCGGCCTAGATGGTAATGAATCCGCAGACCCCCTTGCCAAAAGAGGGGAGGAGACAAAATTCACAGGGCCGGAACCGGTCATCGGTATATCCTAGGAAATGGCCAAGCAGTTCATATCAGCTTGGACACAAAGAGAAAATATTCGGTACTGGCATGGACTTTCGGGTCTCAGACACTCGAAGGCCTTTATTAGCCCACCGAACCAACAATGTACTGTCAAACTACTGGAGCAATCAAGGGTACACCTTAAAACTCTAGTGGGATTGTAAACGGGACACTGCAGATTGAAATACCACATGCACAAGATCGGCCTAGCAGAAGACGCCGAGTGCCGCATGTGCATGGAGGGGGATGAATCGGCGGAACTAGTAAAAAGCGTCATATTTATTTTGAATTTTGTTAAATTTTTCTATTCTGTAATAAAATCTATTTAAATACCTCAATTCTACTGAAAATCTATTCCAACAGTACTACGTGTTTTACACTGTCGAAATTAGAATAAGAAGCACAGTTTACCTTTGTAAAAACCCAGTAAGGCGCCCATAAAAAAAATAAAGTTGATGATGGTGGCCAAGTGACGAAACGTCGAATGTGAAATATAAAAGCACCATTAAATAGCGCAAAAAGTGGTAATTTAAATGTGCAATCAATTCTAAAATCCGTTTTACAATCGAGCCAGGAAAAAATAAAAATGATGTTCAAAAATTTTGATCTTTCATGAATATCTCTGGAAATATTCAAAATTTTATAACTTTCTAAACAGCCTATTTTTGATCCTATAAATCTGTACCGTTTCCCTAATCTATCCAACTTCGTATCTTCTATGGTTTTCGACATCCCAATGGTGGTAATCGAATCTTAATTATCCTGTATATGCCATCGCTTCATGGCAGATTCCCTGGCCAAAATATTAGATTCGTTGGCTAAAAATAGGACAAAAATGTAGTGTGAAAGAAACATTTTTAGCGTTGGGATTCTATTCTTTTATTCAAATAGGGTTTTTTGATTTAAATCAAAGTTGACACACGTAGATCATTGACTAAAGTACACTTTCTGATAATAAACTTTGTTTACTAACATAAACCAGTGGAGAAGCTTCAAGTAATTTTATTTATTTTTGTATCTTATATTTCTCCGTTTTTTTTTAGAATTATTAAAATTGATAATTTGGTAAATGATTTTTATTGTCTGCTTAGTTTTATATAAAAAATACTCTTGAATAACCTCACTTAACTTAATAGCTTTCAAAATATTATAATTTTAACTTAATATTAATTAGACCACGAATTAAGTATTATTTAAAATTAATAAAAATTCTAATTTTTACAAGAAATCCTAAAAGTGGTACCAAATGCATGGATTTAAGCAAGGAGTGGATGATTTTGTACATTTTTTTTTATTAAAATACACTTATCTTTAACTTTTAATAATATGCTTTCCGTGCCCTGCAAGTTTAAAATAAAAACATCTTGAGTCGTTAAGTTCATCAAGTAAATTTAAGAACACTTTTTTTTTAATCTAAAACCAAGCACACAATAAGAATCATTAAGGTAATAATAATAAAATCCAAAAAGTTTACTCAAAATAAATGTAAAAAATTAATAAAATTGCCCGTAGCTACGCGCCACTGGTTCATAATAGTAACAAAAGCTTACCATCCAAAGGTGTACTTCAGTCATAGTTCTAACCGTGCCAAGCTCTAACCAAATTAAAAAACCTGATTTAAGAATAAAAGGAAATGTCAACCTTAAAAAAGTTTCTTTTACACCCTGTATCTTAAAAATAGAGCCGTGACAAAAATTAGGAAAATTGTTCATTTTAATATTCTTTAAATTGCGACTGGTTTGAAGCCTAGTGGGTAAATATCGCAATTTTATTTTGTTTATACTACCAGTATGACCCAAGAAAGTTAGATTCAATCGGATTAAAAAAATTCCAAAATACCCCTTAAAAATACGATAACGCGGCCTGCTTAAGGACTGTGCTAGTAAAAATGTGCAGTTTTCAAAATTTTTTGTTTACTTGTATTCCAATACCTTCTTAAATAACTTTTAAGTTTTTACTCATTTGGAAAGTACCCCATAATTTTAATGAGTTATCAGTAAGTCAATATCTTAGGGATCACTTAACTTCTCTAATTTTTTCACATTTCATTTAAATACTTGTGTCAATTAACACACCAAACATTATACCTTTAGGTGTTACAAGAGCGAACTTATAGTAGATGGAAAAATGGACCGAAACATTTTGTGTAATATACAGTTATTCATGAGGTAGGAACTTGCCCTGGCACACTACCGTGCGACTTGACAGGTCAAAATCACTGACCTTCATATGGACTGGCAAAGGGTATCAGAGGCGCAGTTCAAATGTTAGATTTTATTGGCGAAAAAATGTGTCCGTGCGCTGTGGCGGTATTCATCGCTTAAGTTTTAAATCATGCGCAGAACGGCCTGGCAGTCCGATTCTATTTACACATTTATCGCCGGCCAGTTTCGTACTTTGTCATTTTGATGCTATTTTGCTCATATTTCGCCTTGTTTAGCATTTGGACTGACTTATTTTGTGATTTGTAATATAAATTCTATATAATTATAGATTCTTAACAAGTTTTACTGAACATAAATCTTGTGGCTTATCTAAGAATTATTTTTTTGTTTTATCAATATATATTTTTGTAACACAATCAGTAACCATGGTTACAATATAAAACGTATTTCCTTGGAGCATATATCTACTAGAGGCACCCTTGCCGCTTGAATACGAACATTTGTGCAAGAGAGAAAGAATAGCGCTATAACCTTTCTTTTTCTCTTCAACGTGCTCATTGGTCGGTGGAAGAAATATATATATATATAATATATATATATATATATATATATATATATATATATATATATATATATATATATATATATATATATATATATATATATATATATATATATATATATATATATATATATATATATATATATATATATATATATAAAATATATATATATATATATTCTATATATATTGTCGTCTGATTGGTCGGCCTATCCTCGTCGATTAATCGGCACGTTGGAGCCACGAAGAAAGCTATACTATATTTTTTTCATTTTCGCACGCTTATTCGTACTGCCAAACGGCAAGGCTGCCTCTAGTAAATACATGCTTGTTTTGTATAAATACATTTAGGATGTTTACAATATCTTATTATCGCTATCGAAAACATAAGTCTAAGCAGAAAAAGAGTTAACGTTATTTATACCAACATTTTTCTCCCTTTTGTTTATAAGTTTGTTTCAATCTCGCTTAAAAACGTTTTCTGTACGGCCATATGCAAGTCCAGTCAAATAAACCCATTCCTAACCGACAGGTGAAAATGTATTACCTATATGATCCCTTTACTGATCCCCAAGCAAAGCAGAACCCTTTAAATATACAGAAACCGTTCAAACCTCGTCGTTTTTGAAGTGACATAAAACCGTGTAAAGTCGACACTCACGCGTTACAAATACTGGGTCTTGAAACAAACCCTATCTTTTAGTAGTCCCTATTTTTAGCTATTTTAATTTTGTAATCTTATTGTTTATATTACTACCTAACATAATTTATATATGTATAGAAACGCAAAATAAAAGAATTTAGTATCTAAATAAACTAAAAATATAATTCATAAATATAAATTAATTAATTATGTATAGAAATGTATAAGTCCGGCACTGATCCTGCAATTCAAATACGCATGCTGAATACCCCTATTGTTTGTTTAATGCGCGCTAGCGTAAACTTGCCATAAATGCGATTATATATTACTTATCTAGGGTTAGGTTATCTATGGTCAAAATCCATTTAATGCCATGTCCTTTATAAAGGCGGGATTATAAAATTAAAGGTAAGAAATGCCTTGGGGTCGTAACTCAAAGTCGCACAAAAAGAATGAAGAAAAATAAAAGCCAATAAGAAAGAGAGCCAGGGCGGCATTGACAAGAACTAACCTGCTTTTAATTTAACAGTAAGCAAGCAGCGAACAGTGTAATTTACTGGATCGACTTGGTGATATTGACCATTTATCTATCGGTTCAGCTCCATAATCGGCGTCAGCTAGAGCCATTTATTAGAGTCGGTCGTTTGGGATACCCGCGAAACATCGAAGATTGTTTAAATTCGTTTTGCTGCCATTAGAAATCTGATTAATGCACAAGACTTAATATTTTTTTTTGTAAGTTTTTACCATACAGGTATCCTATGTGAGTATTATGAAATTTAGAATTAAATACTTTCAAAAGTTGTATTAGTTAGCTATTAGTACAGTAGTACAAAAGAATAAATACAATATTAATGAAACTACAAGCTTATTAATAAATTGTCCATTGAAGTTTTTAATTTAACCATAAAATTTAAATAAATTTTCATTCTCGTTTACGCTTCTAAACTGAATGAGTTTAATAATGAGTTAATTCTTAAAAATTAAACAATTTTGCAACACATATTTAAAAAATTGTGTGCAAATACATATGTTTTCTTTTTAAAAATATTGTTTATTTAGTTTTGGTTTATTTGAATTTATTATAAAACCACTTAAGCGAATTATTTTACACCAGAAGTAACAACAAAAATTATATTAGGTAAAAAAGAAAAATGTCCAGGAAAAAGAATAACATTTTTTATTTAATTTTGATATTTTCAAATAAAGCAAAAGTCGCCTACTTAGGTGCACGGTAGTGCGCCAGGCCAAGTTTTGGCCTACTGCATGAATGTGTGTATGTTACACAAAATGTTTTGGCCAATTTTTTCCTTATTATAACTTTGGTCTCGTTTCACATAAAGTATTATATTTGGTATATATACCAAAGTAAGTGGCCACTATTGCTAACTCTTATTATTACAGATACAAAATCGGTTTAATTATCAAAGTAGTAGCATTTTTTCTGCTTATTAATATGATGAGAAACATTAATTAAGCGCTTTTCCAAATAAATGGTTAAAATATATATTTTTTTTTGAATACCCGGTATATTTTTGACCAAAACGTTTGCAAATCCCCTAGAACAAAAAAGTTTTATTTTCAATTTCAGGCTGATATTACATGAGAACTTTTTTGTTCTGTAGGCGATTTGCAAACGTTTTGGTCAAAAATATGTACGGTGTTCGATTTAGAAAAAATTATTTTTAAACATTTAATTAGAAACTCGCTATTCAATTGTTTATTTTTTTTATCGTCTTAATCAGCAGAAAAAATGCTACTACTTTGTTAATTTAACCGATTATGTATCTGTAATAATAAAAAAGTAAGCAATGGTTACTTAACTTGGTACGCCGTGTATATATAAATACTACTGTGATTAAAAACTAAGGTGAATATTTCATCTTAACTCCCCACGCATGTCGATTCGGACAAATTGTTTTATTTTTAAGTTGGTTAAATTTCTTGTACCGAAACGTTCAGAATGCAACAAAATGTATTTGGCAATGATACCTTGTCGCAAAAAAATGTATATTAGTGGTTTAAGGACTTCGAAGAGGGCCCAGAACATATTGCTGATTTGGAGCGCTCTGGACGACCATCAACATATCAAGAAAAAGAAGGATTTAGTGCTTGGAAATAGACAATTATTTATTAGAGACCTTGTGGATATGGTAAATATATTATATGGATCGATTTAAGCAATTTTGAAGGATCATTTGGGCTCTTAGAAAAGTGAAATCACGTTTGGTGCCAAAATTCCCTAATTTCATGAAAAAAGAACGACGCAAAGAAGTCTGTACAAAGGTGCTTGCACTATATACCTTTTTTAAATGTACGGCTAATAACGGTAGAAGATACATTACGATCTCGTATTGCATTAAGATTTATGAAGTGGTTATTACATCGATTGGTAGCACATGGTCTTCCTGATCCATGACGTCGTATATACTCACCAGTCTGCCGAAACTGACTGATCGCATCATGTACAGTACGATTAATTTAAAAAAAATATATTATATGCGAAGCTTTTTCTGTAAAAAAGTAGGAAAACAAAATTATTTAAAATATTTAACTTAGAACATATTTTCCAAATATATTACCTACTGACTAACAAATAAAAACACAGAGCAAAACGAGAAGCAAATAGAAAAGATGTACAGAAATATGATAGTGTATTATGACTACAATTTTGTGTGTCTTATGTCTAAAAAAAAGTTCCTAAATTTTAACCAACTAAAAACATTTAATACCGTAAGCATTTGTAGTAATTTGAAATCTTCAATACAGTTAGCTTAAGCTTTGTCAAAATAGCTTCCTAATTTTGAAGAAAGAAAATAATCTTAAATACTTTTTTATTTCATATATTGCTTTATGCATAATATGCGATAGGATAACAGAAAAGTACAACGAAATAAAGGTTTATACAGTCTCAAGAATTAAATTACATTTATAAATTTAGCCGAATACAATATGCTCTTATGCTATGTCAAGAATATTAATTTCCTGTTAGCAGATATATTACATGGGATAACGTTATTAAAACCATTTGGGAGATTTAAGGGGGACTACCGTTGTACAAAAATAATACTTTTAATTAAGGTAAAGTAAAAAAAATGTGTTTTAATACTGGGTAACAAAAAAATTATTTTTTTAGGTAAATTAGAAAAGGTAAAGCTAGAAGGGGTTGTCAAAATGTATACAATTTTTAAAAGAATGACCAAACTAAAGATACTTAATCAACCGAGATGTTTTGCACCATAAACAAATAAAGATAAAGTTCGATAAAACAGCTATATTTAAAGTTAAAAATAGTTTCTTAAGTTTAGGGCCAACATTTTGTCAAATATATATTTTTTTAATTTAATATTACGTTAATAAATTAGGCAACTAAGGCACTTTCAACAAATTAAAATTGCGGGAAGTAAATATCGTAACAATTCCGCCTTGGCTTCAGAGTAGGCACATAAAATAAAAAACAAAAATAATTTATTTTATATTATTGTTTTAATATGTATGTCTAACTGTTTATTAATTTTAAAGTACTTATCATATTTAATGTTTATATTTGTTTTGTGTCATATGACTGAGTGCCTGTAATTTTGACAATGTCGGTCCTGTTGATGGCCTAGTTTGGTTAAAAGCGCTTAAAATAATTTTATACCTATTACCAAAGTTTTATTCTCTTCCTTAAAAAATTTGTTTTAATTTTGCTGTTATTACATATTGTTTGACTTACCCACAAGAAACACTAAATTTTAAGATCCTGGTAACAAACAATTGCAAGGAATTGCTATTTTTTAACCGGACAAATTTTTGTATATTTTTTATTGACACACAAACAAAAAAGTTCCTATGACCTTTTACGATAAAATTAATATTTTTAAAGATACGAATTTTTAAAAGTTTGAAGAATCTCAAATTTGGGTAGTTTTGACCCATGAAATATATATATATATATATATATATATATATATATATATATATATATATATATATATATATATATATATATATATATATATATACACAGTGTGTCCCAAATTGGTGGGGAATGTCTGGGGAACTTGGAAACCACCATAGATAGAAAATCGGTTAAATGGGGAAAGTTTTGGACAATTATGTTAGTAAGCTAAACCCGTTTACTACATAGTTTTATCTATTCAGGTTTTTGAGAAATTTTGAAAAAACCTGAAACATGCATTTTCGAAAATCGGCCATATTTTTTTTATAAGTGAAAATTTTTCAAATCTGTAAGAACTTCTTCAAAGCAACTTTTTTTGTAGAATATGACCGAGAAGTTAATTTTTATTTTCTACGTTTCGGGTTTTTGGAATCATCATCAACTTTATTTTTTTATATGGACGCCATATTGGATTTTTACGCAGCCAAATAGTGCTTTTTATTCTGATTTCAACAATGTATAACATCTTATAATTTAAGAGTTTATAACCTCATTTATTTCAAAAAACAAATATTTCCTTAGTTGGCCTTGATTCCGACGAACGTCATTTTTTTTTGTAAACAATAAAATATTAGTAATTGGCAAAATAGATAAGCTGAACAGATATTTTACAGAAAGGGCTTTCGCGAACATAGCCATAACGTTAATACCGTGTTACCACAAAATGTAATGGCGCCCATATGAAAAAGTAAAGTTGATGAATCATCATTAACTTTACTTTTTTATATGGGCGCCATATTGGATTTTAATGCAGCCAAATGGTGCTTTTTATTCTTATTTCAACAATGTATAATATGTTATAGTTTAGGAGTTTATAACCTCATCCACTTCAAAATACAAATATTTTCTCAGTTGGCCTTGACTCCGGCGAATGACATCTAGAGTCATTATCTAGTTAGGTCGGGTACGTTATGAAAATTTTTTTAACTTTGTAAAATGGTTAATTATTTAAAGAAAAACTTGATATTTTGCAACGTTATTTCCAAAGCAAAAGAAATGTTAATATAGCTGCGCAAACGTATTTCGACAATTTTCCTGAAAGGCAGCATGCTAAACTAACATACTTTCGAAAACTGGTTACAAATTTGCTTAAATTCGGAAGTTTTAAAAAACCACGACCTAAGAAGTACGTTGAACAAAATTGACAACGAGATGCTGCAGTTAACCAACATTTTAAAGAAAATCCAACATCTTCAGCCAGGGATGTTAATAGAGAATTCCACATACCTAAGTCAACCATTTATAGGGTAGTTAGGACTATTTAAAAAAATATCGTTAATATGCTGAAAAATATGAACAACATTTTGAATTTTAGGTAGTTATTTTACATCTTTATTTTAGCCACTTTTCACTATTTTTGTTTTCACTTGTTTTAATTAACTTGTTACGTGTAGTTTTGTTGTAACACGGTATTAACAATATAGCTATGTTCGCGAACCCATTTCTGTAAAATATCTGTTCAGCTTATCTATTTTGCCAATTACTTGTATTTTATTGTTGACAAAAAAATGACGTTCGCCGGAATCAAGGCCAACTAAGAAAATATTTGTTTTTTAAAATAAATGAGGTTATAAACTCTTAAATTATAACATGTTATACATTGTTGAAATCAGAATAAAAAGCACTATTTGGCTGCGTAAAAATCCAATATGGCGTCCATAAGAAAAAATAAAGTTGATGATGAGTTTAAAAACCCGAAACGTAGAAAATAAAAATTGACTACTCGGTCATATTCTACAAAAAAAGTTGCTTTGAAGAAGTTTTTACAGATTTGAAAAATTTTCGCTTATAAAAAAAATATGACCGATTTTCAAAATGCATGTTTTAGGTTTTTTCAAAATTTCTCAAAAACCTGAATAGATAACACCATGTAGTGAACGGATTAGCTTACTAACATAATTGACCAAAACTTTCCCCATTTGACCGATTTTCTATCTATCGTGGTTTCCAAGATCCCCATACATTCCCCACCAATTTGGGACACACTGTATATTTATATATATATATATATATATATATATATATATATATATATATATATATATATATATATATATATATATATATATATATATATACATAGATATATAAACTATATTTTTTATTCCTTATACAATAGTTAATAATATCCTTAATTGAGATTTAAATTTTTTATTGTTTATACAGGTTTTTTGATTGTTTATTACGAACGCTTACAAGTAAAATAAAGCTCCGATAACTTTTGTAAAATTGATTTCAGGAAAAAACTTATTAAAACAACTGTAGAAAATTAAATTATTAATAACATTGTTCTTTTTAACAATTTTGATAAAGTAACTAGTTTTTAAGATAAATGATAAATAATGATTCAGGAGACAGAGGAGCCGATGCAGCATATATGTCACAAAGACGGCGTTAAGTATCGTAAGGCAAGGAACGCATACTTGTGAGCGCGCTTAATAAACAATAAAAAAACCTGTATAAACAATAAAATGTTTTCAAATCTCAATTAAGGATATTATTAACTATGGTATAATAAATAAAAAAATATATATTTTTAACGTTCATTTTTTTTTTTCATTTTTTATATTTTTCATGGGGCAAAAGTACTCAAATTTGAGATTTTTCGAACTTTTAAAAATTCGTATCTCCAAAAACATTAACTTAATCGTAAAAAGTCACAGAACCTTTTTTATTTTTATTTCAATAAAGAATATGAGAAAAAATCCTTGCAATTGTTTAAACAATTTCGGTTTAAACAATAGGGCACCAGGTGGCGCCATGGCAAAATGCATTTATATCATCAGTAGGGGAATTTAAAGGGGATCGTATAAAAAAATTAAGGTGGAATAGTTTTCGGTACTCATGCGCTGATTCCTTCTAGACTATAAATATAAATTTCAAATTTTAAGGTAGTAAATTTAAGTTAAAAATCTGTAACTAATGTAAAATATTGTATAAAGAACATAAAATGTTTAAATACTGTTTTCTACAGCTTATGAATTAAAGTCTACCTAAAAAGTTATTAAGGGGAATATAATTAAAGAATGATTATAATTTCCGTAAATTTTTCGCTTGTCAATTTGTTTTCGCGACTTGATAAATTACCCACTGAATAAAGAACGGAAGGGGAATCCACTAATCAGTTTAAATTAACTTAAACTGTAAATGTTGAAAATATATTTAAGATAATTTATTTTGGCTGTTTATAATGTAAATAAAGTCAAAAATTGTTATTTAACAAAATCAACAAAATGAAACTAAAGAAAATAATATTAGAGATATAATATACAAAACATAGATGCGAAAGTTTTTTTTTTGCTAAATAGGCAATAAAAAATTTGTTATGTAGCTCTGTAGTAATAAAAAATAAAATTAAATGTTGTTGGCAGGACAATTAACTTTATGATGCTATATCATACAAATAAAAAGAGGCCAATTGGAATCAACAACTAATAACAAGCATAAGTTACTTTATGAATTAAGCAACTAGCCTGCACGGACACACCACTTTACGAATTTTGCTGATTCAAAGATTCAAAGTAGCTTTTAAAAAAGTTACTTTGAATTTTTGAATCAGCAATTTGTTATGTTAATTGAATTTACTGTTAGTTCGATCCAGTGGATTATGGTGCTGTTTTTTATGGTGCGTTACTGACTTAGTTTTTTAATAGGTAATAGAATGTGTTATAAGTGAAACTTGCTCATTTGCCTAAAAATTCAAGTACTATTACACTTGCCATTTTTAGCCATAATAAATCCTAATTTAAATTTAATACTTTTGTAAGTGTTATTTTTTAACGTGTCATCATTTTATCTTTATTTTTAGTGGAGTATACAGGGTGATTCATGAGGAAATGTTAATACTTTAGGTACGTAGTTAGGGTCAAAAAATAAACCTAAAAGTTTATACACATATGGGTCCGCAAGGCCTTCGTTTCCGAAATACAGGGTGTTAAAATTTTTATTTAATTTTTCTATTTTTTAAATAAAATCCATGATAATGTAAATATTAAAGTAAAATTTGTTATCCAGGGGTTTTTTGGTATGACGGATTCAAATCTAATCTTATTACGGCTCTTACTTGTACGGGGAGCCACCTACACGTATTTTTACTATTTTGAACAACCACAACTTTTTGGTACGGCCCTGTATTACATTTTTAAGTAAATTAAATAAATGTTTTGTCATTTTTACGTCAAAAAGGTATACCTGTTAAAAGTCGATATGAGCAACCGTTTTCGAGATATTTGAATTTAAAAAAAACCACGCACGACACGCGTCTGATTTTATAATAGCAAAATTTGAAAAAAAAATTAAACAAAGACTATAATTAAACGATATGTATTTTAATTTTTAATAAAATTATTGTTCCTAAATTATGTTCAGCAAAACATTAAAAAAAATTAAAAAAATATAAAAAAAATATAAATAAAAACTTTAACACCCTGTATATCGAAAACGAAGGCCTTGCGGACCCATATTTGTAAAGACATTTATGCTTATTTTTGTACCCCGAGTACGTACCCAAAGTATTGACATTTCCTTATGAATCACCCTGTAAATTAAAGTGTTATAGCAGGAACATAAGACGATCAATATATTTGCCATAAATTCAATAAAGGCTTTTCAGTTAATGAATAAATAAGGAGTTGTGAAAACTATTCTACGTAAATATAAAATTATTGTTAGTATTGTTAGCATAAATTAAAACTTAAAATACTCCAACAGTTTCTACACCAGACAAAACAAGATGTAAAAAAAGTGTTTAAGCTGTGAAATCAGGTAACATTCTAAAAAAATAGCATCATATCAGGCCAGTGTAAGTAGTACAGTGAATGGGGAGAAAAAAGGTGTTTGACCTCCGGATTTTTTTGTACACTTTCAATTTTTATGAAAATTTGGAATTAAGTTGCCTTTACCCTCTAGATCAAAGTTTATATATGCTAAGGTGTGCTGTTTATATTTAAGGGGTAAAAATCACCCCTTATGATAAAAAATTAAAAAACCAGAGAAATAGAACTTAATTATGTAAATTAAAATCATAGCTAAATATGTAGAATGAATCTATTTTTATGATATGAGTTATATCTAACATTATATTTGTAACGTTTCAACCTTTAAAAATCACCCTTAAAAACGAAATTACAAAACAAAAATTTTTTTTCATTTTAAAATTATTTAATAGGTACCGCTTTTATTGTAGAAAAAAATATTTTAACAGTTTACGGTAAGATAAATATTTAACTACCATAAATCAACCTTTTAATAACCACCCGTAATGAGATTTGCAAAAAAAAATTAACAAATTAAAACAATTTGATGATACATAATTATAGTCCCGGAAATGAAGCTAAAAAAAAAGCAAAACTTCGCAATTTTTTGTTCTTTATCTATTTGCATAAAAATTTGGAATTAGGCGCTTCTAACCTTCTACTTCAAATTCTATTTCATGATGATGTGCGCTGTTTGTTTTTTAAGGGTGATAACTACCCCTAATTATCAAAACTTATAGAATATCATTTTAAACCTGAAGATAGGTAATACTTGGTTTGTATTTGTTGATTAATGATTTTTTTATGCCTTGGAGTAAAATTTTAAAATATTTTAACCCTTAAAAATCAGGCCTGTTAGAGCTTAAAGTAAAAAAAAAAATATTTACCCTAAAAAAATGATTAATTTACGATAGTGATTTAATTTTAAAATGCTGTTGCTTAAAATATGTACTAATTTTAATTTGCAACTTTTTGACCCCCATAAATTAACCCTTATTATGGTTTACTTCAAAAAAAATTATTCCAAAAAAACTAAAAGCTTAACAGATTTAAAAATTAAAAATATTACTGCCTGAAATATTACCAATTTCATTCTTTTGTAAATTTTTAATTCATAAAAACCACCCCTTACAACATTGCAATTCTTATAAACCAATATAATAGATACCTATAAATAGGAAAAGAAAGTAAAAGTATGCCGATAAAAGTATAAAGTACTCGTATACCGGTTTTATAGAATATTTTGGGCTATTCGAATTTTTCGAAAAAAAAGGTGATTGGTTTTTTAAACATGACTCCTTAAGTTTTAATAATGAAAGTTTTTCGAAAATAATTTTGTAGGGTGTTTGAGAGCTACAATATAAATTAAATTATTTTTAAATGAGATGAGTTTAAAGGGCTAGAATATGGTGGTGCTCGCTCGTAAATAGAGGCTTTCAACGGCCATATCTGGCCAAATATTTATTGTACAGAAAAATCTACACAATAAAAAGTCTTTGTTATTAAAAAGCTATAACTCGGTACTCCAGCATTTTTTTCGTACCTCCAGTATTCTTGAAGTTATTTTGAAGAAAATGGCTATTTTTAGGAAATTGTGAAAAATCGTTTTTTACTTTCAGCTCCAATTTTTCTAAAATTAAGCATTTTAATTTGGTTAAACTTTTAGGATGTTATAATAATACATGTATAAAAAGAATCGCAGAAGGGTACAGATCCATTTATATTAAGAGGGGATTTAGGGTTTTTTTTAATGATCTTTTCGTAGAAGAAAGTTGGGACTGACCTTATTTTTATTACAACTCTCTTAATTTTTATGCTGAAAACTTTTCTTTTTGTTTTAAAAAGAAAGGTCTTATTATATACTTTAAAAAAGACCCTATATGTTTTCCTTGAAAAATGCAAACTTTTTCCGCTATTTCACTTTGAATCTTTCAAATTTAACATTTGACGAACAAAAGCTAACCATTAACAAGCCGCTCTGCTGTCTGCTGCAGATTTTTAGAGTTATTCTTAAAAAAACATTTAAAACGTCTATTTTTTCATCGAAAAATTTTTACTTTCAATCGCGAATAACTCAAAAAATATTAGTTTTACGAAAAAAATGAATATTTTTTAGTTAAAATTACTTTTTTATCGACTTTTGTCGTTAAAATGGAACAAAAAATTTTCACCCCCAGATGGGGTGGCAGCCACCCCCAGGATGAAAGCACACCTCGGCATAATATAAACTCTAATCCTTGGGCTATTGCCTACCCTATGTGAAAATTTTAGAAAAATCCATGCAGGACAAAAAAATTTCTAGCCAAAATGCCTCATTTCCTGTACTAAGGTCCATACTCTCAAAATTGTTTTGTTTATCTGGCATCGACGATATTTTTGTAAAATAATGCCATGTTAATCTTTTATTTGTAATTAATTGCTACCACTATGTGAGGATGCTGAACAGTGTGTAAATACTACTGCATTTCTTTTTTGTTTCTTTTTCTTTATCCATATAAAATAGTTGCAAGTCCTACTGTCGTAAGTTGTTGTAAATATGTAATTTATATATAGTTCAGAAGCAATACCGAATATAAAATAAAACAAAAACGATTAAAAACAAATATGAATGTAATTTATCCTGCACATAAATCTTCTCTATTTGGCAAATCTGTAAATCGGCAGACGTTCTATCTATTTCCTCTATTTTTATTTAAATTGAGATCGGGCACTTGAAAGAGGCAGTTTTAAAACCGATTATATTCCTTTATGGCCCTAAATGTGGCGCTCTGAATCTCGCATATGAATTAATAAATTATATGCGCGATGAACGTCGACGATTTACGGCTGTCTTCAGATGCTTTGTTTTAGTTTTTGCTTCATATTGTGAGTTTAATATGCGCTGCAGTAAAATAAAGGGCCTTTGTTTTAAAGCAGCAGTTCTAGTTTAATATTGTTGCATTTTTTAATTAAAATAAACGTTTTTGTTTTTCGTTTTTCGAAATTAAATGTAATTAAATATATAGTTTTTTACTCAGCTAAACCATTCTTTTAAATATATATATATATATATATATATATATATATATATATATATATATATATATATATATATATATATATATATATATATATATATATATATATATATATATATATATATATATATATATATATATATATATATATATATATATATATATATATATATATATATATGAAAACGGCACGCTGGACTTTTTGCTAAGTTTGATACGTTATAACTTTTTGTTTTTAATCCGATTTTACAATTTTTTCCATTTTATAGATAATTTAATTGGGAATGTGCTGAATTTTTTCAATGATGGGTCATGTTCGATAGGGCGCTATTATACCGGGTGAATCAATGTGTGTTTTTTTTTACCTAAGTTTTAAACACCCTGTGGAGATATTGGGGCTGTTATTTTTAATACTGACAATTTTTTGACAAAGTTACATGTAGTCCTAACATTTTCTTTTTTGACTCATTTCGTTATCTCTAGTTTTAGAAGAGATACGATGTTTTTAATAAAACTCTGCAAATTACGATATTTTATTAGATCACAAGTCATTTTTAAATCAAGACAACTTATGTATTTGTTATAAGTATTAGACAGTGACTGCCCTCAAAATTGTTGTAATAGTTATTGGTGTCAGCATGGTGTTAACTATAACAGACGTAGCAAAAATTGTTGCTCTAATAGAGGAGGGTCATAATAAAAGTTATGTAGCTCGTACGTTGGGATTTCCAAGGGCCACAGTCAAGATGCTTGGAATAGGTACTTGGAAACAGGAAATTTTACTAGACGGCAAGGATCTGGTAGAAAGAGAAAAACGACTGCAGTTGACGATCGCTTCCTTGTGGTAAGATCTTTAAGAAACCGAAGGGCAACTTCCGTGACTTTAAAAAATGAGTTGCGAATGATACGTGGGGTCAATATTGTGACAAAACGGTTCGAAGGAGGTTAAACGAAGCTGAGCTCTGTTCACGTAGGCCGGCAAAAAAACCAAGATTACTTCGGCATCATCGACGAGAACGGTTACGATTTGCCAGAGAATATTTAAACTGGACTGTGAAGCAGTGGAGTAATCTTCTCTTCACAGACGAGTCGAGGGTGTGTCTTCAGTCGCCGGATGGTCGTAAGCGTGTATATAGGAGACCAAATGAAAGATTTGCCGAATGCACCATAACAGAGCTAACAATTTATCAAGGTGGTTCCGTTATGGTGTGGGCGGGTATTTCGACTGATGCACGAACTGAACTCATATTTGTGGATAATGGAGCACTAAATGCACATCGATACATTGAAGATATTCTTCAAGAGGCAATAGTTCCAATTGCTCCCTTAATCGGTGAAAAATTTATACTAATGCATGATAATGCTAGGCCACATGTTGCACGGGTGGTAAATAAATATTTAGATGAGGTTGGCATTCGACGGTTAGACTGGCATGCATGTAGTCCGGATTTGAATCCAATTGAACATTTTTGGCATCAGTTGAAAAGAGCTGTCGAGAGTCGTCACCCTATGCAGCCAGATACTTTACAAGAGCTACGGATAGCACTTTCCCAAGAATATAATTTAATTCCCCAAGAAAGAATCGTCACACTTATTCACTCGTTACCTAGCAGAATGCGCGCTGTTATTGAAGCTAGAGGAGGTCATACATAATACTAATTTTTTTTAAACTTTAGTATTGTTTTAATTTAATTGTCTCTATAAAAATGCCTTTAAAAACATTATCTCTTCTAAAACTAGAGATAACGAAATGAGTCAAAAAAGAAAATGTTAGGACTGCATGTAACTTTATCAAAAAATTGTCAGTATTAAAAATAACAGCCCCAATATCTCTACAGGGTGTTTAAAACTTAAAACACACATTGATTCACCCGGTATAATAGCGCCCTATCGAACATAACCCATCATTGAAAAAATTCAGCACATTCCCAATTAAATTATCTATAAAATGGCAAACGAATTGTAAAAATCGGATTAAAAACAAAAAAGTTATAAAGTATCAAATTTAGCAAAAAATCCGGGGTGCCGGTTTTTTGTCAGGAGTTTATATATATATATATATATATATATATATATATATATATATATATATATATATATATATATATAAAATATAATATATATATATATATATATATATATATATATATATATATATATATATATATATATATATATATATATATATATATATATATATATATATATATATATATATATACATATATAGAGAATCGCATTTATTTTAAAATTAACTATTATTTATTATTCTTTTAACATAACAAAAACATAAAAATCAAAAAAAGGTGTTTTGCCCCGTCTTGCCCCATGGTGCGAGTAAGATGGGGTACCCCCCTCGGGTAAGATGGGGTGATGAGGATTATAAGACAAAATAATAATTATTTGCATTGGCAGAACTCGCAGACGTGAATGGCTTCGTCATCATCATCGTCGATTTCAGCACAGCTATTATGTGCCCATTTTCCACAATGTAAGCACGATATCCACCCTTTAATGGAAACGGAATACAGCTTCAAACAATACATGCATGGTGGATCCTGCTCATCTTCACTATCACTTTTGGACGATGAGAATTTAGATCGTTTTGCTGGTCTGCTACTATTCTGTAATTTTTATTTTGAGTTTTTGTATTAGACCTATTATGTTCTTTTAATTTATATCTTATCTTTTTTGTTTCTTTTTTCTCTAGTTTTTTCTGTTCAGCATTTTTTTTCTTCTGTGCAGCATCTTCCAATTCTTTTTTAAAAGGGGAAGACGTAATAATTGCTGTTTTTCCACGTTTTTTAATAACGCGTGATTATTTTTGGGTAATTGGAAGAGGTAGTAGTTGTTTCGAAGAAGTCAAAGCGGAACTACTTATGTCACTTTTGTCACATGTGGAAGCTTGAGCTGGGTGTGATGTCTATGATTGCTGACTAATTGTATTTAGAGTTTGTTGAGATATCTCTGATTTTTTACTAAAAAGATTTTGGGATGAGTGTTTTTGCTGGTCGGATCGATTTTGTTCTGATAATGATGTCTTTTGTTGTTCCTTAATTTGATTTGGTGCTGATAGTGGTGATACTGGTTCCTGATTAACTAACATGTCATTATTTTGTTTATACCAGTGGGAACACCCTTTCAAAAGATCATCAACAATATCACTGATTAAGGTCGCAGCACTATCAGCTGTTTGTGTAACCGTTATGCCTGAGCTTCGTAAGGTTTCATTTTCATGAGAAAAATCAGATGTTTGAGCAGTAGTAACATTGCCTTTATCTGTAAATACTCCTCGTTTTGTAGAAGAATGAGATTGACCGTCATTCAACAGGATTTCGGTCGTCAAAGAAGGGGCGAAATCTGTTTCAGAGAACACATTAGGATTATAGGGCCAAATCCCACACTTACGAAATCCGTTTACAGCCGTAGACATTGTGGCTGCTTGAATGAATATATATATATATATATATATATATATATATATATATATATATATATATATATATATATATATATATATATATATATATATATATATATATATATATATATATATATATATATTTATATATATGTATATATGTATATTCACCGAGAAGAACCACATAAATGTTTATTCAGCCGAAGGACCAAAAAAGTTCTTGTTTTTTTGACGTTTATGAAAAATATTTCTTACACTTAATAAAGCCTCCATCATGTAACATGTGCATAAAAACGGATTCGAAGGAAGGTAAGCACACGGCAATTTTGGCAATTTTATGTGTTACATATATTTTGTTAATTTTAGTTTTCTTATATCATAATGTAGGCTTACAGTGAAACTTGAATTCGTTAAGCAGCTCCTTAAATTTAAGTTTATGTACAGTATTTTGGCAGTAGATGTTTAAATTCGATTAACATCTTCAAGTCTTGTTTTTGGACCAAGACTATGTAAATAAATCCCATATAATTTGATTACTACACTATAATAAAACATATCATAGTGCCGAGGAATATTATGTAGTGAAATCTCTCACAAGATTTCTTTTACATTTGTTATCATTTATTTTAAAAACAAACAATGCGTGAATAGTTAAATAAATATTTTTTTTATAAAAAAAATTTTGTTATACCGGAATGATTGTGTATACAGGGTGTCCGGGTTTATGTGGGAAATTTCTCGGATCCAGGTAGAACATCGAAAAATAATACCGAACGTTCCGAAATCCAAAAATTAAAAAAATATTATCGAATAATAGATGAATATGTTGACAATGTAAAAGATGATAAGTTCTAAATGATAGGTACTCGTATTTGCTTAATTTGTAGTTATATCAACGTTTGCAACAATAGTGCGTTCAAAAAATTAAGGAATAAAAAAATTCCGATAGATAAATAAGATACAATACCATTTTTTTTCACATTATTTTTTCAGTTCTTTTAAGTTTAGTTTTTATCTCAAGTATGACAAAAAAGAAACAAACATAAGTTTACATTTTTTTAAATAAGTTTGTAAATGTACCTTTTTAGGACACCACTGCATTTTTAAGAACATGTATTTTTTTTTAAATTTAATAACTTAAAATGAAATTTCTCTGTTCTTTGAATGACTGGCGTATCGCAATTTGTTGAGCAGAAAAAAAGAAAAAAAATCACATTTTTTTTATTAAAAAAAAAACATTAGCTAGTTCATTAATTTTTTTCTCCAAAACGGTTCATTTTATCGATAATCAACAGGAGTACCTTTTTTTTAGTGTAAGGTTTCAGGTATCCAAAAATATTTTTTTCGAGGCTTTAACATATAGGGTGTTAAAAATATAGGCATTAAAGTGTACAACCTAGTCCGCCCCTGGTAAAGTAAACAAGGTAAAATGTATTTTAAGGATATCATTTTAAGAGGTCCTTAATAGTGTTTATCACATAAAATTTTTTATTAAACTATACCAAGTAGTTTAAAAGTAATTTAAGAAAAACCAATTTCCAGCGGCGTCCTTTAGGCGGCTGTATTTTCGTAATGAAGGCCTGTAGGAATTTTTTTATAGGAACGTTCGGTTTTATTTTTCGATGTTCTACCTGGATCCGATAGATTTCCCACATAAACCCGAACACCCTGTATACAATTATTAATGTGCAGTCTATTCAAGCTCTATAAATATTTAAATGGAAATTATTTTTTGTAGAATCGTTTAACCGCAAATTTGTTCCTAGATACGTTTAGAAAAAGCCCAATTTTATGGCACCCAACCTGACAGAATAGAAAATAAGATAAGCAATACATTTGTATATATAAATAAATAAAAAAAAACTTACTTAAATATATTTTTTAGGAATTGCCTTTAAGTAAATAGGTTTTTCTTTATAATCATTTAGTATCAAATAATTTGGGTCCTGACATCCAATCAAGCGTTCTTTGAAAGCACCTAATGATCCAAAGCGCACTCCGATGTAATTTGTGCTCTGAAATTCTCGCATTTCCTTTTGCGCTTCGTTTCTCACCTTTGCGACCACTGTAATTGCTGAAATTTTTTAGAAATAGCAAAATGATTATCCACATGTGGTGTATAAAATCAGCCTTACTGTTGCAAATAAATTACCTCTTTATACGGAGGACCAATTTCACATATGAAATTTGACAAATATTTTAAGGGTTTAAGTAAAAACCTAATTTTTGCTATTTTAAAAATGTCTTTTATTTAAAAGTATATGTATAGTTTTGATTGGTTTACAAATAATAAAGTTTATCAAGTACTCTTCTTTGTTTTATTAAATGTTTTTATACCACCTATTTAAATTAGTTTTTGATTTTTGTGGGCTTACTTGGTTTTAATAACACCATTATAATTCAAAAAATAATTTATGATTAACAAATTCAGACCAAGCATTATATACGTTAAGAAGCTCCAGTAAGATGTACCAATTAGCCGATGCTACGTCGCCTAAGCAAAATTGAACAAATTAGGTGTACTAGTTTATTTATGCCCCCCATCCGCTGTGTTCACACATCGTCGTTGTAGTTGGGCCCAGTAGGATCTTTTGGAACATGCGCTAGAGTTGCTGGTTATCGGCCACTCTTTTGGCTAGCGTATGGAACGGGATCCGAAGCTAAGATGAACACAAGGCTTAACTCAAGGTGTTAGCATACCGTGCTGATGAGTGAATGACATCCTGTGCCTTAAACAGGTGTCTCCAACGGTGCCTCTGAGATACAGGGCGACCTTTTAAAGTATCTAGCCTTACTGCGGTAATGCGGGGCTCTGCCGTGGTGGACTATTACTTCCCTAGCTCCAAACAGAAAGCGGACAGAACCGCTTTCATAGGAAAAAAGTGACAAAGGTGCGCTGACCGAAAGCGGCAAAAGTAAGAGCTCTCTCCCAATCTGGTATTAGATTCAATAGAAGTCCGATCCTATTGGGAGAAATATAAAAAGGTGTGAGCCACAATAGACCGAGCGGTCGCAGTGGAGGGCGTAAAAAGTCCACTCACTTTAAACCTACCTACCTACCTATTTAAGCCCAGTTTTATAATGTGTAGTTTCTATTAACACTGGGTTAATTGCATGCCCAGTACCAATCACGTTTCATTATTTGGTTGTTTTTATAGTATTTAATATAAATGGTGGTAACCTAATAGCGTAATAATGAGTCTTAGTCTAGGTTCAAGCCAGTCTGTATTCCTTGTATCAATATTAAAGTATTTTGCCTTTGCAACATAAGTAATATGATTTCTTAAATGTCAATTGACTATTTTACGTATTTATTTATTGTTGGTACCAACATAATCCTAAAACATTATTCACTAAAGTGGTTGCTTACGAACTTTGTTGCAAGTGTAAAGCAATTAAACAACATTTCTGTCAGTTATGGGTAGCTGTTATCTATATATATATATATATATATATATATATATATATATATATATATATATATATATATATATATATAAATGAAAAAATAATGTGAAAAAAAATGGTATTGTATCTTATTTATCTATCGGAATTTTTTTATTCCTTAATTTTTGAACGCACTATTGTTGCAAACGTTGATATAACTACAAATTAAGCAAAATACGAGTACCTATCATTTAGAACTTATCATCTTTTACATTGTCAACATAGTCATCTATTATTGATAATATTTTTTTAATTTTTGGGTTTCGGAACGTTTTTATTTTTCGATGTTTACCGGTCCAGAAATTTCCCACATAAACCCGGAAAAAAAAAAAAAAAAAAAAAAAATGTCAACATAGTCATCTATTATTCGATAATATTTTTTTAATTTTTGGATTTCGAACGTTCGGTATTATTTTTCATTCTACCTGATCCGAGAAATTTCCCACATAAACCCGGATACCCTGTATACACAATCATTCCGGTATATATCAAAATTTTTATATAAAAAATATTTATTTAACTATTCACGCATATTTTGTTTTTAAAATAAATGATAATAATGTAAAAGAAATCTTGTGAAGATTATATATATAATATATATATATATATATATATATATATATATATATATATATATATATATATATATATATATATATATATATATATATATATATATATATATAATATATATATATATATATATATATATATATATATATATATATATATATATATATATATATTATATATATATATATATATATATATATATATATATATATATATATATATATATATATATATATATATATATATATATATATATATATATATATATATATATATTGCTCGCTGAATACAACTTGACACATGCGCATTAAATCTGAGGGAACTGTCAAAACTCACACCCAAATTGCGAACCTTATCTTTCACTGGCAAAACCGTATTATCTATTTCTACATTAATTATATTTTTTACCGAGGCCACATCTGCTTTTCGGCCAAACACCATTAGACAGCATTTTTTGGGATTTAACAAAAGGGAATGTTCTAATGATAATCTATTTAATAAATTTAGTTCTTTACTTAATGTATTACAGCCATCTACAGCGTGGGCTCGATCAAATGATAGATATACTTACGTATCGTCCGCTCGTCCGCGTAATACTGAGCAGAGCATGATTCCAAAGCATTTGGGAGAAATGAAGTATTAATGGCATATAAAAGTGGAGATAAAGCAGAGCCCTGAGGCACACCACTCCCAATCATTATAGGGGATGACACTTCAGTACCAATCCGCACAGCCTGATATCTGTGAGACAGAAAATTGGAGAAAAAATTTATTGCGCTTTCAGAAAGACCAATGTGATGTAAAATTGCTAAAAGTAACTTATGTTTATGGTATCAAAGGCTTTTGAGAAGTCTAATAAGGCCAAAATTGTAATTTTTCCTTCATCGATAGCCTGGAAAAGATCATCGGGTACATTTGCCAGAGCTAGTGAACATCCATGGCCATCCCGAAATCCGGACTGAGTTTCGGGTAAAATGTTATTTGGTGCGACATGTTCATTTAACTGAATATATATAACCCTTTTCAAAACTTTGGACTCACAGGGCAGGACACTTATCGGTCCTAGATCCTTAAATTCTTGTGGAGACGAATTTTTAGGAATTGGAGTTATTAGGGCCTTTCTCCAGAGCTGTGGGAATACTGAGTGCTTTATACAAAAATTAATAATATGTGTAAAGTACGGTAATAGAAATGGAAAACATAATTTTAAAGTTTGACTACTAATACAATCAACTCCCTCAGCCCGGGATTTGATGCCCAATACAATACCCAAAATAAACCCCTCAGAAACCTCTCTAAACTTCAAATTAGATGCCACCCTTTCATTGACTTTTTCCTTGTACAAGTCAAGAAGTCGCTCATTATTTACTGTAGGCGGAGTAGCTGTAAAAAATAAATTAAGTTCATCTGGTTTATTTAGATTACTGGGAATATCAACTTTTTTTTTTTTGATCACAAAAACCGAATTTTTTAAGATCTTGCGAGACGCTTGACGACTGTTTTAACCGTATTTCAAAAAAGTTTTTTTCTTTCTTCTTATTGTTAGAGTGGTTTGATTTCTAATACTTTTATAGTAATCCCAATGCGCATGGGATTTGGATTTTTTAAAACGAGTTAGTGCTTTGTTTCTTGTCTTAATCATATCACGTATGGTGTGGGTTATCCACGGTTCATTTTTTTTTTAGTAAATTTGGCAGTTTTCGTTGGCGCATGAATGTCTAGTAGGGCCATGATATTATGATTAAAACGCTGCACCTTTTCGTCCACAGTATTTAGGTCGTAAATATTTCGCCAAGGAATGAATTGTAGATCAGCGTAAAACTGATCATAGTTCATATTTTTAAAATCTCTATTCTCTCTGATTATAGGCCCAGCCTTGTATTTTGGAACAGAAAATTCACAAAAGACGAGATCATGGTCGGAAATACTAAGAACAGAAAGCGTATTCGAAGTAATTACCGAAAGTTCCTTGGGCACCATTATAAGGTCTAAGAGAGTCGAACTGGTAACTGCGGTAAGCGTAGATTTGTTTACAATTTGCTTAAGACCTGTTGATTCTAATAGTGAATAAAAGTTGGATATTTCTTTAGAATATAAATTTAGCAAATAGATATTGAGGTCGCCCAAACAACAAAAATAATAAAATTTTGGTGTGAGATCCATTATTTGTTCCTCCAAGTAATGTAAGAAGTCATTTGGGGCATAAGAAGGTAGATGATAAATGCAGCCTATAACATTTAACACAGGTTTTTTTTTTCTTTGGAGTCATGAATATCCATACTTGCTCAATATTTGGGTTTCTTTTAGATTCGCTAATTTGAGAAAAAATTATATTACTTTTACAATAAATAGCCCCTTCACCACTACGACCCAATCTATCTTGTCTTACCAATATATATCCCGGAATTTTAATATCCTCAGAGCCGATGCTGGTGCCCAGCCACATCTCCGTTACAGCCACCACATCATAATCACCACTTTGCACAATCTGCCTAAATTCATTAAACTTAGCTACTAATGAGCGAACGTTTAGATGAGCTAATTTAAATTTTTGCATAAAAGCACCAAAAAAGGTTATAATATATCAAATAGTTTATTCAAGAATACAGAACGAGAGTACTATTTAATATTATTAAATAATAGTAATATTCTATAGTATGACAAAGAGAAAAAATGAACAAAAAATTGAAGTGAGTAAAGAAGAGTGTAAACAGAGTTAGGCGTAGACCATATCCGTGTTTAAAAACATTTTTTAGGCTTAAATTATTTAAGGTTTTCTAAATCACTGGTAGTTTTTATGCAAATTTTTTTATTGTTATAAAATAAGAAGATTCGTCCACGCATTATTTTTAAAAAGTTCAAGCACTTTAAGAAACAAATCGTATTGAGGTTTAATGAGCATTTCACTTACTAAGATTCCGGAATTTTTAAAATGTTTTTTCGCGTAAAATATATCGTCGCGTTTCCATTGTGTGGTAAATTTAACTAAAACCGGGCGAGTTTTATTTTGATTTTGCGGGTTATCATTTATTGTTGACCGATTTTTACCGATTCGAATGCAGGAACTGATATCTTGTTTGTTTATATCTATACCCAAAAAGGACGTGACTACGTCACATATGTTATTAATAAGATTTTGTTGACCCTTTTCCGGGATTCCGTGAAAAATTAGTTTTCGAAGGTTATTTCTTTTTTCCAATTTTTGCATGTAACAATGTGTATCCTGAAGACTTGTGTAGAGTGCGGAGATCTCCTTTTTCGAGAGTTCTATAGACAGGATGGTGCATTTTTTTGAAATTCTTCGAATTTCCTAACGAAGTCGTCAGAGTCTCAATAATAAGGCTTACTATATGTGGTTTTTTATTTATTTTGTGTTTAAATTTAGCAGTTCTTGAGTTAGGTGTTTTCAATAATTTAAATATTTATAAATATAGAAAATAACCACAACTGTGGTCTTACACATAGTCCAAGAGCTAGTGACGCAGGTTTCATGAAGTGTTTGATGCACCTTAAAATTTTGTATAATAGTATCTACTGGATAGATGAGCAGGTGAATATGTGTTAGCTTGACCTACCTGGGGACTGCGCATAGAAGAGAGGCGTAAAAAAGTTTGTCCCAAAAAAGGTGTTTGATTCAGAGGCCAACAAACAGAAATTTAAAGTAATTAAAAACCCAAAAATTAATGAGGCAGATACTTTTAAGGGGGTTGATATTTAATAAAACCACCCCAAGTTGTTTTTTGAAAATAGAAAATGAAGTGTTTGATTCACGCTGACATTTTAACAGTGTCTTAATTTTATATAATAAAAAATATTTATAAATAGTCAAAAACAATTTTTGGGGTTTAATTATCGGAGAACACAAAAATAAATTAGGTGTAAGCGAGAAAACCGATCACCGGCGTAGCTACGGTCTTTATTTGCGCTCTCATTGGCTGTTTTTGTCAAACTCCCTGGTACAAACAGAATGAAAATAAACTACCTACATTTTCTGACCCACCCAGAAATAGACCGAAAAACCTAAGAAACACCAGAATCTTAAACAAAACTTTTTTACAGCTCACTTTTTAAATATTGTTATTATCTAAGGAGAAAAAAGTACTAATATCAAATTCAAATTTCCAATACTGACCACTCCAAACCAGCTGTCATTAAACTGTGTAAGGCTTTCCTGGCCATCATCAGACTACTATTTTTTGGGTTGTTAGGTCGTAATTTGGTCTTCTTGACGTTCCGCCAGCAGGAGTGCTTGGCATCTTCAAAAGGTAAGCTTCTCGGTTAATTACTTGCGTGCTGTATTCAACCCAGAAGCTTACCATCTGAAGATGCCAACCATTCGTTCTGGCAAAGCGTTAAAAATACTAAATCTCCCACAACGGCCTAACAACCCAAAAAACAGTACTCTAGCTGTCATTACCTGACCAAATAAATAACCCTCCAGATTTTTGAATAAAATTTAAAAGCACATATACAATTATACATTTGCAAATATAAATCATCATTGATTTTCTTATTATTTTCAAAATAATATTGCAACAAGCCAATTCAACAAACAAAAAAATTCAGTTTTTTTTTAAGGACAATAATCACATCACATAGTTGATGCCTATATCTCTTGTTAAAACCATATTTTATTTTTGTGTTTTCCAAAATAGTGTTTGACTTTTAATAATATTTTTTTATTATGTGAAATCAAGACCTGCTAAAATTTTAGCGTAAATGAAAGGAACAACTGGGGGTGATTATATTAAACGTTTACCCCCTCAAAAATGTCTGCTTCATTTATTTTTGTGTTTTTAATTACTTTAAATTTTGATTTTTGTTTGTTGGCCTCTGAATCAAACACTTTCTTTGGGGCCAAACTTTTTTACAACTTTCTCCTATGTATCTGGTGTTCCCAGGTAAGACAAGGCAACACAGGATTACCTGCTTATCTAAGGAATATGTATAGTCTGTCTCAAAGTATACCGTGTTAGCTCTTGCCTTCATTTATGGATTATACCTGCCGACAGCAATAAAACTGCCGATCGGTAGGTATTAAAGGACAGAACATTAGGGACGGACTTTAATAATATAAAAATTTATAATTTATTGTTTAGTTAGGTAAGTATAATCTTAAAAACAGTAAGAAATTAAATATATGGAAAGTTTTAATAAATTTATAACTGCATTATCTATACATAATTACATGTTTAATCTAAATATCTAAATCTAATCTGTTTCACTATCAGAGTCATCATTGAGATTCATTATAATAGGATTTATGTTGTTTTTGATAGAAATTTAAGAGTCCTTAATTTTTATAATGTGCTGTAGTGAATTTTTCCATTTTCATTTTTTGGTATGTTAGTAATTACATTTTTTATCAAATTTATAACACTGGGACTTAAAGTAGGTGTCATATTTTCTGCTCTAAACTTTGATTTTACTTGGTTCCACAAATGCTCTATGCGGTTAAACATACAGTGTCCAGCCTGTTCAGCCAAATTATCACATACATATTGTTTTTTAATTGCATATGAATTTAAGTAAGACTTCCAAAAATTGCGTTTTTTTGTAACTGAATTCAAAATAAATATCATTTTCTAACAAATATTCCTGGATTTCAGTTTTTGACCTTGATAAAGCTGGTGCTTTGTGTAGCAGACGGCTGTGGTAGCTTGCGTTATCCATGACAATAGCACTGTTGTTTGGAATATTTTTAAAAGATAATTTTAAAACCAGTTTTCAAAAAGTTCTGCATTTGTATTCTCATGATAATCCAAGCTAGAATCCTTAATATTCATTACAGACAACAGCAAGCAGTTTGGGACAAAAACGAATAGGAATAATTCCGCTTTCATAAAGACAATATATTTTCCTTCTTATTAGGTCCTGATTACTATTGTCTATACTGTGAGATTGAAAATCACTACGTTTTTTCTTTTTGTTCAATTCTTCACTTAATAATATCCCTATCGATGATATTGGAGTTTTGTAAGTAGACAAGTTTCTTTTAAAGCTTCTTGTTTAATTAGACCTCTACTGATTAAAGTTTCATACACATTTTTCACAACCTGTTTTGCATCTAATGACAAATTATTTCGACGCGACATAGTAAAACCCACAGTAAAAACGGTTATTCAACACTGCCACTAAAATATTAGTCAAAATATTTATATGTCTAATGGTTAATACTCAAGAAATACCTGGCCCACCCCCGGCCTTATGAACAAATGGGTTTACCCAATAACAATAGGTAATATAATCCTTAAAGGTTTATTGCCATAACGATATACTTGGAGACAGACCATACTTTAGCACAAAATTTTAAGGTGCATTAAACACTTCATGAAACCCGTGTCACTACCTCTCCGACCAATACAACGTCTAATCTGCCTGTATCTAGTTTAAATTTTTTAAGTCAGATAACTAATGTTCTTTATTTATTTTTAACATGAACAAAGAAAACATTGCGTTGGGGTTTTTTTTATTTTTGTTATGCAGATTTAACCAACTGTTTTCATACACCGGATTTAAAACCTCAATTTCCTTAAATCATTTTTTTACGTTCTTAACTAGATGCTAAGGTATTATAGTGTTTGCAAAAAATGTATAATGCATTTATCTAATGTGTGATAAAAGTAAAACAATTTTTGTATTGAGTTTGACGCGTAAGTATTAAGAAAAATATTAAGTTTCTTTTGTACCTAAATTCTTAATTTTATTTTTTTTATTTGTGTTTTAATGACAAAAAATTATGCAGTTTATTCATTTTTTCAATACCTTTGCTGACCTTTAGTTTTCATAGGAAAAATTATCTTTGTCCTTGGCAAAAAACATATCTTAAAGCCGGCTGAGCACACTTGCGTTTTTCCGCTAGTGGATAAAAAAATACGCTCCCGAATGCCGCGGACACGTCTAAAGAAGCGGATCAAATATTTAAATAATAATAAATAATTACAGTAATATTATTAATAATTTTCCATAATTTGAATGGTAGGTATTTAAGGCAAGCTGAAAACTTGTCAAATACTTCTCCTATTAAACCCCAACACGGAACTGCAGACCTGGCTGGTGAGTAGCGGGGCTAAATCAACCCCTAAATTTTTAAAAAATATTTTTTTCCAAAAATGTATTTGAGGCAATATGCAATTTTTATATGTTGTAGTTGAATGTTTAAAGAATTTGAAAAAAAATAAGCCAGACGATTTTGTCAGGGTTTTAACCTTGCCACGCGCGTGCAAAAATGTTTTGCAAAAAATATAAAAAATGTATTTAAGGCAACTTAAAATTTTAATAGGGTATTATTTATAACTAAAAAATAAGATTCTCGAAAAGAAAGATCATTTTGGTGGGAGTTTCCATATGCCAGGTGATCTAAAAAATGACGTATAGATGCGACTGAGTAGCGCTATACACAAGCTGCTGTAGTGTAAAAGAGAACGTTTATCGGCAGCTGTCTGCGTTCTTACTTGCCGCGTACTATTGGCTCTGGCGAGGTCACGTCGCTTACAATAGCTATGAGGTTTCTAGTCGGAATCTCGTAGGCGTTATTCTGAGTCATATAAATATTGGTGTTACAAGTGTTTTATAAGTTAAATAGTTTTAAAATGTCTGGTGAAAAATTAGATTGTATCATTTGCAAAAAAGACGATAATAAAGTGATTGCTTATGCAGAGAAAACTGTCAAAAAAAGTCATGAAATATTAGAGATCCGTAAACATTATGGATTAAAATATAATAAATAATAAAAATTTATATTTTGTACTCAAATTCTTCAGTTGTATAATTATTTGATTTAAATAAATCTGATTTTGTGATTTTATATTTTTGTTATCATTACTTTCTTTAATACGTTAGTCTTTGTTAATTTTAACATGAAAAAAATATTTAATTTCGGTATAAATTTTAAGTTTAAATACTGTCAGAAAAAAAAGTAATTTTTAAAATTTTGGATGTAGCTGCAAAAATCTTAATTCGAAAAAAAAAATTTTGAAACAAAATTTCTTTTAAAATTAATTATCTAAAAAAAAATGTATCATGAGATTTGTTAAAAAAAAATATTTTTGCTCTAATGTCAAATATTTAAGTAATTCATTACATTTAAATTTGTATTAAAATTGACTAAATAACACATTTTTTATGATAAAAAAAAAACACAAAAAAATTGTCCATTTAGCACACACAAATCAACACAATCATTTTTACTTAAATCATTTTTAGCAGAAATTTACAATTTTCTTTTATTTTTTTACTCCGAAATTCCGACTAGAAACCTCATGGCTATTGTAAGCGACGTGATCTTGCCAATGTTAATAATAACGCGGCAAGTAAGAACGCAGACAGCTGCCGGTAAAAGTTCTCTCTTACACTACAGCAGCTTGTCTATAGCGCTATAGCTTGTCTGCCGGCTGTAAAGCTACGAAAAATATTTTAGGAATGCAGAAAAAATATAATCAAGGTTGTTAAATTCATTTACTAAGTTTCATCGGTTTAATATAAATTATTACCTGTAGCTGTTGTAACTTCTAATTTTACTAAAACTTGTTTAGGATTTAAAATAATATTATTTAAAATAAATTTAAGTTTATATATCATTATTTCATTAATATATTAATTATATCTATATAATTTTGGCATCGGTTAAATGATAATATTATTTAAACTAAGAAATATGGCAACAAGTCAAAAGAACTTCTCCCTTCTTACGAATATTGCTCTTGCATCTCTTTTCAACTGACACTCCGGAAGAGCGAAAAGTATAATCATATGATGAATGTTGACACGCCCCCCAGAACTTGTTATGACCAGTGTCGCAGATTAGAAAACCTCGGCCGAATATTGTTGAATAAATTGACGACTTTAATTTTGGCATTATAGGACGTACTTTTAGGGTTGCCATCCGTGCGGGTTTCCCCGGATTTGTCCTAGTTTAGAGGGCATCCGGGGAGCGTCCGGCCGGAGCTTCATTTGTAGTCCGGGTTTAAAAATTTAATTGAATTTTGTTAGGTTTAATATTCTAATAAGGTTTTGTTTTCATAACAGAGTATATCAGTAATTGGTGTTTTATTTTAAGAAAAAAAAATTCTAACTGATTATTAAAACAATTTCTAACAAACCGTAATAATATTCTGTTTTGTTAGGTACATTCAAAATGATGATAAAAGATGACTTAATTTAATTTTAAGGTCTGAGAATAAATAAAAAAAAGTGATTTATGACATTTTTAACTTTTTTTTTGTTACACTGACTATGTTTAAAAAAACATGTCCGGCCTCTGGGCTCTAAAATTCGGGGTTTTCACGCGTTTTGTCCTAGTTGCCAAATTTTAGAGATGGCAACCCTACGTACTATTAAAAAATTTTATATAGGGTTAAAGCAGGTATGTAAATATAATTACGTACTTAAAACATATGAACGAGTACCAGATATCTACGCCATCTGCTGACCCAAGGGGGAAGCATACTTCTCTCAACCTACGGTTTTAGTGATTTGTTAACTAATACTAGGATTTTTATAAATATTCACCTTCAACTAGCTTGTCTGATGAGATCTGATATAGATCAAAACTGGTCACAAGATATCGTTGAGTGAAATATCTTCAAAGTTAGTTTGTAAATTAACTACACTATAATTATGTACTTATTAAAATTAATAATTCTTGTTCTAATAATATACTAATAAACTAAAATAAAAAACACCATTTTAAAATGATTACTTAACAATAAATTAATCACATTTTTAAAGGTTCTCACGTTAAAGAAACTCTTAAGGCATATACGCCAAGACATGGATTTCTCATACAAAAAAGACGCATTTCGGAAACTTTTAAAAGCCAATGGGTTTTATTTCCTCAAATACCAAAATAAAAAAGAATGTTGGTTGATAACCCTAATATTTTACATTGGAGATATAGGTATATGCAAGAACTATATAAATATTTTTAAACAGGGCAATCATATCAATGCTAAAATTTTCTGGGTTGTGACGTCACAGAAAGTCCGCTTCACAACACCAGGCAACCGCTGGAATAGAACAAAGGCCTTCTGGTGACGTCAAAATTGTGTCACGAGCCTTCTCCTATGACACTGAGTGTCATAGTGGGGTCGATGACGTGTAAAAAAAAACTTGATGACTTATTTTTTTGTTGTTATTGTTTATTGTTGTGCATTGTTGTGAATTTGGGAGTTTTTTCAGAAATAAATATTTTATTGCTGTTTTCTCCCATAACGATGTTTTCATTGCTTATTACTACTAAAAAAATCTAATATTTTAAGATTAAGGATATGTATAGTACGCCTATGGTTTCGCATTCCTAAAGGCGTTTCTGCTTTCCCCTTACGTATACCTCGTAGCTTCAGACTCGACAGACGAGCTATACTCAGTCGCACCTACACACATAATTTTTTAGATCACCTGGCATATGGAAAGTCCCACCAAAATGATCTGTCTTTTTAAGAATATTATTTTTTAGTTAAAAATAATACCCTATTAAAATTTCAAGTTGCCTCAAATACGTTTTTTATATTTTTTGCAAAACATTTTTGCACGCGCCTGGCAAGGTTAAAACCCCGAGAAAATCGTCTGGCTTATTTTTTTTTATTCTTTATACATTCAACTACAACATATAAAAAAAAACATATTGCCTCAAATACATTTTTGGAAAAAAAATATTTTTAAAAATTTAGGGGTTGATTTAGCCCCGCTACTCACCAGCCAGGTCTGCACTTCCGTGTTGGGGTTTAATAGGAGAAGTATATGACATGTTTTCAGCTTGCCTCAAATACCTACCCAAAAATTGCTGCCAGCTCGCGGGCTAATACAACAAAGGCTGATTTTTGAATTAAGTAGGTTATGTTTAGCACCTTTTAGTGAAATCCACAAAAAAGTTTAGATTGTTTTAAATTATTTGCGTATACGCGATTAAAATGGCGTGAAAAGTTGTTTCCCTTGAAAGGGATCAATAAGATTACAGAAATAAAATACGCGGCGTAAAATGCGCAAGGATGGACAACCGGCTTAGGAGTGTGGTCTGTGGACAAAAAATAATAATTTTTAAATGTGAAATTTTATGCAGTAAAATTTTAAATTTTAATATTATTTTTTTATCTTTTAGGGATTTTAAAAATATGCTTAGTTTTTAACATTATATAAGGTACATTGTAGTAAATAAACAGATATATTTAAAATATTTAAAAACTAATTTCTTCTAAAATATAAATTGAGGACATTTTAATCCAGTGTGTCAGGATTGAAGAATATTCCTGCTTGTCAATGAGAGCACAGGTCTACAAAAAAAGTGGTGTGTGCTGGGTGTCGGACTAAGATTTTCTGGCGTATTTTTTTCACTGAACAGAAATCTAAAGTCAAAATTGGGGGTCGGACAGCAAAATATCAAGAAAAACCAGAGAGGTAAAAAAAATTATAAAACAAAAAAGAGGGCTTTTAAAATTGTCTATATAAAAAGTAATATAAACATTTTTGATAAGATAAATAATAAAAGAGATATAAATGAAAATGTAATTTTGAAAAAAAAATTAGTCCTATACAGATTTTTTTTTTATTATAGTGTTTTATGTTTTGTTTTTATAATAAATCATTCATTTTATTTATTTGAATCCCAAATCATTCAAAATTTGCGGAAAAAATCCAGAAATACTTTAAAAAAGCCTAAAAAATCGGTTTCTTGATTATTACTCAAAAAATATTGCATTAAGACAAATAGGTTATTAAAGCTAAATTGAAGGTCTTGTAAAATTACGTAGTTTATGTTGTATAAGGTTTCGTGTATCTTTTATAGTTTTTAAGATATGGACATTTTAAATTTAAAAAAATTGTCAATATCTGAAAATACGCCTTTTCTTAATTTTTGCTGTTTGACCCCCAATTTTGACTTCAGATTCGCGGGAAAAAAATAAGCCCGAAACTCCTAGTCCGACTCAGCACACACCAGTTTTTTGTGGGCTGTGTAATTATTGGGTAGGTCAAAAATTGCCAGTGAGACATCTTTGTAAATGAAACAAATCGGTTTATAATTTCTTAGAATAAATATTTTTATTTAAAGTTTACATTTTCTTGTTTTGGATGTTTTGATTAAGTAAGCTCCGAGCAGTGGTGTGTTCTCTCATAGGTTTTTGAAGGTTATCGGAACAACTAATTGATTAGGTAGGTGACAATTTATTTTTCATCAGTAATCTTAACAATCTAAACTTAATGCAATCGAATACAAAATGTTTAACGTTTAGTGGGATTTGATTGATAGGTTTTCAGTTCCACGGCACATAGAAGGTTGGTGCTTGTTCTCAGTGGCGGCTGGTGTATATGTGTTGAGGAGCTGCAGCGCCGCGGGCGATTGTCTCCGCGGTAAATTCAACCAACACCAATGCGAAAGCCATCGTTCGAATCGACCGACATCGACTATCATCGAGACCGATTCGGCTCGTGTGCGATATTTATTTTAGCGCCGCTCAGCCAATGCAGACCGCTGCGGCGTGGTTTTTTTGGCTGCTGCTTTCTCTGGTTTTAACGTATGATTTTAATGCAGGCTGGTGCTGACTAAACAATAGCGCCGATAAGAAATTTTGAAGGATTACGCACGTTGCCGCTTTATAAAATGTTTTACTGATGTAAATTATGAAGTAATGTATATATGTGATATGTAGACATTTTGTTTCAAGTAGTTTATTATTTAAAAAAAAGAAAGTCGTATTCAATGCATTACTGCAGACAAAGAGATAATCCTTTTAGTAGAAAAAGAGCTAATTCATTCTGTTGAAAATTTTAATGGAAAAGTTACAGAAAAATTTGTTAGCAAAAAAACAGGCGGATGGAGTTTATATATAAAACATAATATTAAATGTTCTATAAATGATTGATTTTAAATCTTTGTTTTGTTAGTTGATAATTCCAATTTTTTCAATCTGCATACAGATTGAGCCTATAAATACAGACCCAATTTGTCTGTTTAGTTTTTATTAATTACCTTTTATTGATCAACATTAATTTATTAACCAAATGCAAACTTTTAATAAATTAAAACTAAAAAAAAATATTCCTGTAATTTTATATTTAGTTTTATTTTAAATAAGGTGTTCATTCAAGTGTCCGCCATACAATAATATATGTTTACACCCGGCAGTTGGGCCTGAACCATGCAAATAAATATATATAATAAGTCAGAGCTAAATTGTAATCATATTATTAAATGCAGCATACAGCACAAAATAGTTACGAACCGCCACTGCTTGTTCTATTGCTAAATAAAAAGATAGGTTTATGTGGAAGGTTAAGATAATATTCGGAAGTTTAGCTACTAGGTTCAATATAGCTCTACTTTCACTTCGGCCTAGGTAGATCTTTTGTTTGGATACCCTGCATAAGTTAATCCTCCTAATTCCCAAAATATTTGACGAAAATGGAGATGTTTCGGGGGGCAAGTGTCTGTATATTTTCGGGCATTGGCATTTTAAGCGGATTAAGGCTTGGGAGGAGCTGCCTATATAAAACCATATTTTTTCGAAAACACTTTATTTTAATATTTTTACAAATGAAGAGATAAAACAAATAGAAAACCATAAATTTATAGAGCTAAATGTGACAGTTAGGGTATATAGGCTCCAGCATTGAAGAAAAAAAAATAAAACACACGTCGCCTTTAGGGGGGCTGTAATCCGACAGCCTTCCTCCCCCCTAAATACGCCTAGGTTTTCGGGAGTCAAAAATGGATCTTCTAGATATTTTAGTTTTTGAAGTAATCTGTCACAATACTTATAGCGTACATTTAGTCTTTCCCAAGAGGGTAAACTTAACAAGGAGTGCTGGATCCCATTTAACCCCTATTCGCCAATTTAAATGTCAATTCGATATTTGTGACGCATTTTTGACGTAATCGTTTTGCCCATTGTTTTGTTTACAAGTAGTATAAAATCTTAATTTTATCAAATGGTATACAATACGGATCTAATAGTAGGTGTACATCCAAATTAGTTTTTAAAAGTGGAATATTTAACGAAAAATAATAAAATAAATCTACCTTCTGGACAAAACGGTGACGTCACAAACATAACCTTATCTGCGGACAAATAGTAAAAATCGAGTTAATGACTATACCGAGTTCGTTTTTTTGAAGATCCAATAGCTTCTTAGCACTAGCTTAGCTCTAGAGCTTCATAGTATACTTAGGAGCTTGTAAGATAAATCTCTTTGCCTGTCTCTGGACTGGAGCGTTGTTTCAATTAGTCTCTTCTTGCTTGTTTTCCTATTATCTGAGTTCATTCAATAGGTGACCTCTACTTGTAACGCAAAAAGGTTCAGTCAGAATAAAAAGAAAAACAATAATGTCTTGCTATAGTTTGTCCAAGCTAACATTTTTACTTTGGCTTACATGAATCAGGCTATTCCAAAAACAAAAATCACTAGACTCAGCGTCAAAATCAGCTGATTGGCGTAAATCACCCAGTAATGGATTAAAGGCGTTTCAATTTTTGTATTAAATTTTTCTTGTGTTTGGGTGTGTATTTCGTGTTTCAAAGTAATTAGTCAGATTAGAGATCACACCTCAGTGTTTTTATTTTTTTTTGTGGGGGCTTTGACATTTTTTATATTTTATAATTTATTTTATTTTAAAGTAAGTTTTTATTTTTATTAAAGAAAAAAACCACCAGAATAGATATTTTTAGAGTATGAATCACATTGATTACTGTATTTCCAGTTCGGAAAAGCTTCGAAACCCCCTTCAGAGCTGTGATGAGTCGGAGGTAAGAAAATATAAAATACAATCTAATATATATTTCTTGAAAAATGATGCCATCAGAGTAGTGATTTTGCATGAGGTAAAATTACCCGTTTAGTATCATAATCTAAAAATACATCCTCAGATGTGCCAAATGTTTTAAGATTTAAATATATTTATGAATGTATTTTTTAGGATCCCATAGTGGCAGTTGCTGACAATGTAAGAAGCAAAATATGAAATTTATCAGTATCTAAAGCTTAATGGAAAAACCAAATGTGCAACGCATAAAAGGGAATTTTTTAAAGATTTTATGGAAAATAAAGATTTAGGAGAAAATAAAAATCTTTGACTGTTTCTCGATGAAACCTGGATCTTCTCGAACAGTGCTTTTCCCAGGTCTTGGCTGGATGACGATGTATACTACAGTGGAAAGGTAAAAACATTCTCATCACCAATTATACGCTAGAAAAAAAATGTACTTTCCTACACTTAAGGAAAAATTGAAGGGCTCATTTTTTTTTTAATTCACAAGGTAAAGCACTTTTACCATTCTCTAATAACATTTTCTTTGGCCTTATAAATGGTCACAGTTTTACAAAAAAGCTTTCTCTTGCACAGCGACAAGCTGTAAAAGACCTGGTTTTTTTTATGAATATTTTCACGGCTTCTGCTCCGAAGCATTAGCTGTCGTAATTCCGTCATTGCATATCCTAATTAAAGCAAATTGAAAGTCTAATCAGATGCATCCTTTTATTGTGCACCTCATATTTCCCACTTTTTCCACACCTTTATCTCTAGAGTTTCGAGACTACGAAATCTTAAATATATATAAGTCCCTTATTAGTAATTTACTTCTGACTTCACTCTAGACACTCGTAGTATGTGAACACTTAAACTTCAGGCATAAGGGCTATTCTGAGAAAAAATAAATATATGTCAGATTCGGTAGATACCTCAGTTAGGGTCTTTTTCATACATACATACATAGGACATATGATTAAACCTGTAGCTCTTAGACAACATTAAACTACAGAACACACTTGCTGCATTCTTATGAAACATTAAAGTATATTTAATTAAATCACTATTGAAATACTTATATTTTCCTCAGATACATTATTCTACATGCTGGTTCCGAAAAAGAATTTGTTGATAGAGCTAGTAGAATTTTTAAATTAAAAACAAAAACAGGAGATTACCATGGCGAGATGAATGCTGAAAATTTTGAGAAGTGGGTTAGAGATGATCTACTACCTAATTCGAAAAGGTCTTCATTAGTCATTTTAGATAATGCCTACTATAGTTGGTTGTTAGAAAACTGGCTAAATAGTGGCTGGAAGAAACAAAATATGGTTAAATGGTTAGAAGACCGTAATATTTCTTTTTCAAAATCGGCGACAATAAATATTTTGTGGTGGTTGATTTAGCGCCTACCAAGGCCTCCCAAATCTTATGTCGTCGATGCTCGTATTCAGGAGGCCGGTCATCAAGTGCTGCGCTTGCCTCCATATCATTGTAAATTCAATGCTATTGATGAACACTACCACTTTAAAAGCCTTAAACACGAACTTCCAACGTTTTTGATAAATTTATTTTATAAAATATAAACATCTTATTGTGTTAATGATACCCTGAATAAATAAATGATTATTGCTGTTTTGTTTTATTTATTTTATTATTTAATATAGAAAGCAGCCAAAGAAGTTAGATGAAATAAATCGACTTATCGTCAGGCATTTTAAAAAAATAGTAAAATTGCATAATAAAGGATGTCGAACCATCAATTATAGTAAGATAATTTATCAGGATATTTCAATTCAACTGTTAAGAGTTTTCCTGCAAATATAACAAAACATAACAGGTCTGTTTCTTATTCAGAAATAGTGTACACTATTTTACATTTTTTTACGTACCTAAGCCAGGTTATTGAAGGTGTATTTTAGGACTAAGTGTGTACCAAAAGTGTAAAATAGTTTACACTATTTATGAATAACAAACAATAAATAACTATTAATCTGCACTATATAGGCTTGTTCTATTGTCAGTAATACTATGAAAATACAGGCACTGCTTCGATAATTTTTAATAAAATATTATGGCCAAACATCAAGCTTTAACAATTCATGCAAATAAATGAACAGCAAGAAAAAAATACTGCTTAATTTAGTTATTGTAATCTAACAACAATTTTTTAAAGATATTAAAAAATTCCCTCAGTACGGTCCTGACTAAAATTCTTTTATCAGCCAACTTAAATCTGAAAAACAAAATTTACTAATATGTAGGGATATTCGTATCGCCAACCTAAAAATGTTAGCTTGGACAAACTATACCATTTTTAATTTAAATCCCGCCCCTGCTCACAATCAATATTACAAAAAAGGTAATAAAAAAAAACAAACTTAAACGGTAATAAAAAGGATACGTTTTTCACAAAGCAAATAAGGGCGCCAGCTCCTTATTCGAAGCGATAAGATAATTTGCCTAAAAGTTTCGCTTGATCGGATCCTCGTTTAAAATTGTGTTTGTCTAATCTGCATTTCAGATATGATCTTAAAATAGAGCTGAATAATAAATAATTCAATCGATGTGCAAAGGTTTTCTCTTTTGTAATATGTCTATTAATTTCGTAAAGAGTTTTAGGTGTAGGGTCTTTATAATTAATTGTCAAGTTTACATTTTCTTTTGTCAGAAGTCCAGGATGCAATATTTGCATGATTCGGTACTTGGAAAATGTTGACGAAAGTGGAGAAAGATGGGTTAAAAGACTAAAAACCCGGCACCGATGATACCCAGTACTTAAGCTTTATTTAAGCCTTGGTGCAATTTTAAAATTTTGTTTATTTTAAGAGGCAAACCTAGAATTGTTTAAATTTATTTTACCTTAAGGACAACGACGAGTAACGACACAATTAAAATTATTATTAATAAACGCAATATAATTAAAAGTTACTTAAAATGATTGCAACTGCTTCAGCATCCTGTTTTGTGGATCGTGTTGTAGTGCTGAGAATATTCCTAGTTGCAAAAGGGTTTTGTATAGATCCAAAGTAAAGTAACATCATAGATCACCAACCAGGCCCTTTTTTTTAAAAGCTTTTAAATTTTAAAAATGTCATTTCTATACTTGTTTTTTCTGGTGCTGTTTTTCAAAAAATATATACTGGTTACTTTACCAGTTTAGATATCTACTTAGAAAATATGTTTATTGTCAATTAAGGTTGAATAAACATAAAATAGTGGCACACCGGTTAACGTTTCCTTAAAGAAAGTCCTATTATAATACAAAAAAAAAAGAAAAAATCTTTAACTGCATATATTCTTGTTACGTTAAATATTTTTAATATGTTTTTATTATCACTCTGCTAATATACTGGGTACTCAAAAACAGCTGGGATTTAAACAAATTACATTTTATTGTAATTTATTTGGAAAATTTTAAAATTGAAATTTTGGTTGGTTTGGTTGATAATAAAGTACGGGGTCCGTCAAAATGATCTCCCACATTTTAATCTTTAATAAAAGCGTCATTGTAAATGCTTTTTAAATCTTTTATTTGTGAACTAAAAAGGAACCCTATGCCATTTGTTTTTATATAGTTTTAAAAATTACAGAGTCCAAGTGGCGACCATTTTTTTCGATACACATTCGAAGCTAATTTCTAAAAGTTTCAATTACTCGATCAATAATTTGGGCGCGATATTCCTGCTATTTCTTGGCGTATTGCTGCTTTTAATTTGTCAATGGTCCGGGGATGGTGTTGAAAAACCTTTGATTTTAGGTAGCCCCAAACGAACGTCTCCACGTAACGAGATTACGTGTCCTGAAACCGTTTCCCTTAGAACTTTCATTGTACTTCTTGCCGTATGACCCCTAGCTCCATCCTGTTGAAACCACACATCCAGATCCAAGAAATTGCGTAGCATGTCTACATATCGATCGGCAGTTACGGTAACCGTTACGCCTTCCTCTTTAAAAAAATAGGAACCATTAACACCAAAAGATGAAGTGACCTTTTATGGAGCTGCCGCGGATTTTCTGGTGCCCAATAGCAAAAATTCCGCTTGTTTACACATCAGACAAATGGAAATGAGCTTGGTCACTCGTTATTCAAAGAGCATTTTGTAAATTTTAAAGCATATCTTTGTCCCGTTCACTTAGTTCTAGCACGATCATCATTTTGTATAACTATAAGGTCGACATGTAAATTTCTTCTTACAAAATGATTTGACAAACGTAAAGCAGAGGCATGTTTAGCAGCTGAACCGGTAGGAGATCGTTCAACTGCTTCTTTTACAGCTGCAACATTTTCGGATGTCCGGACACTTCTGAGTCTACCAGTTGATTTTCTTTTAAAGGCTGAACCAGTGGCTCTAAAATTTTAAGCCCACAACAGTATTGTTTTGCGATCTGGAACCGGAGCATGTCTACAAAGCACGAAGCGGGTACAAAAAGCTCTTTGCGTCGTAATCACAGACTTTACTTTTCATAAATGTTTCTATAATGCAGGCAGGATGCTCACCCGAAAATGGCAAGGCGCGAGTTACCAACCAAATACGCTAAGCTCCCCCTCTCTTCGGTGACTTGGCCACATAGGCGTCGTAAAATGTAGGATATCATTTTGCCGAACCCTGTTGTTTGTTATTATTAGCAAATTATTAGTAATATTATTATTTGCAAAAGGTTAAATATATTAAATCAGAATCAGGGATGTTGCGGACGCAGATTTTTTCACATCCGCGGATGCGGATCTTGTTTTTTTTTAACAAGAAACTATATGGGTGCAGAAGCAAAATAGCTGAAATGGTATTTATTTATTTATTTTATTACCTATCTAATAACTTAATGTAAAAGGTAAAAATTTGAGCATTATATTTAATAAAAAGCAATATTGCCGCCTTCTCGGGGTCAAGTCGTTACGTTCGTAAGTTAAACCCGCGCTACTGAACAATTCGCACTAATAATACAATAGTGTTTTAACTCAAAATTAATCGAATGTGAGTTATTATTAAATTCAAACGTAAAATTTAATGCCCCGCAAGGCATTAAAACCGTCGTTGGAATAGTGCAAAAAATGAATAAGAAATAGAGCTATAAGACATTAACATGACTGACCGTCTGTTCTACCCCACCTCTCAATATCGCATTTCCTTTAGTTGCGACCAATAGTGATCGGGGAAGCACGTGCCGCTTTTTGCATTATTTTGAGTTGCAACGTTATTACTGGATCAGATAAATATGTAAAATTTATAGTTTTATTTTGAATAAAACATTGTTGTTGATTTAACTCTAGGTATGACATTGTTGTTATTTCTAGTTATTACACTGTAACTGGTTTAGACAAGCACGATTTATAAGAATATTTCTATTTACGACACTATTATTGGTTCAGTTACTAATTTTTGACATGATACAGTTTTGTTGAATCATAAGTTTAATCCGATTTTTCGATGTTTATAAAACATTTAGTAATAAGATCTATTTGTCAATTACAGTATTTATAACAACTTAGTCGAATGTGTGGCGGTGTAATGAGACAAGGCTTAATACCTATCTAGTTTCATAAATATAGAGTTAATACACTATATGTGACAAGCATGCATCAAGAATGTATTTAACTAAATAAGTTCTTGTTTTCCTGGTAGATTCAGTATGTACTGTAGGCGATTACTTGTTGATATGGCAACAAAAACTTCGTGTTACCACCAGAACAAAGAAAACGACAAACTTGTTCTGAATTCGTTAACGTCACCATAAGAACAACCAACACTTAAGATACTTTCACCATCTACAATTACTCAAGTACTTGAAGAAATTAACGTAAACAGTTTCTTGAGTATGGTTAGTAATTTTAAACCGATTACTGAATGCAACCAAAGGAAATATTACATTTCACCCGTGCACTCAGACCAGAGCGACTTTGCTGATTCCGACAATGATCATCATTTTGTTCCTGTTTCGCAAATTAAAACTCTCAGTTTGCTTCGAGATCGAACAATAAAATCGTAAAGTAGATTTTCATGAAGTAGCTCTTTATTTTCTTCTTCAAGTAGCTTCTCATAGAGTAGCTTGGATGATAGAGTTGTGGATCATTTAAGTCCCATTGCTAGAACCAGTGGGTTGACTACTGAATTAAATGTTTATTCGAAAGAGCAAAACAATAATACTTAGGGCAAAAAGAAGGTACGTAATGAAGAAACCTGGAAACACAAGGTAGCCAAACGACTTCGCAAAAGTGGCGAAGGGTATGAATCGATTAGTAAAAAACAAGTACCTGCAAGGAAAATGGGTCCGACGCACGAGACATCAAGACAGGACATTTTTAACAAGTATTGGATTTTGGGAGACAACAACAAAGATAATTCATAATTAGACATACTATAGACATTAAACCAAAATACAGATACTTGCCTACTTAAAATTTTCGTAAACTAAACACTGCATTTTATTTTCAAGTCAACGACGATCACATTAGAGTCTGTAAAACATTTTTTTTTAAATACTCTTGCAATAAACGACAGACCAATTACTAAAGCATTATAAAAAAAGCATAGTGTGGTTTTATACAGAAAGAATTACGTGGGAATGCTGTACCACGCGTCCGTCAAATCACATTACCTTAGAGCCCAGACATCACGGGAATACATCCACTGTGACAAATATTTAGCCGATTTATACCGAGACTACAAAAATAAATGTATAGAACAAAACTTACCATTTACGTCTGCATCGGCTTTTAAGCGCATTTTTAATATAGATTTTGATATTTCCTTCCCCACACCAAAAAAAGATCAGTGTGTTCTGTGTAAATCTTTCAAAAATACTGATAAGGATGGAATACAAAATATTGTTAAGGCGTATAAAAAACACTTAATAAAAAAAGAATTGTCCAAAAAAGAGAGAGAAAAAAAAAAGATAAATAGGCTAAAATAGTTTTTACAATAGTTCCTGTATATCACTTATAAGCTGTGATGCCAATACCAAGGGGCCAAATTTCTTTTTTTATTATAAAAGTAAAATTAACTGTTTAAATTTTACTGTAAGCGACTTTGACGGTTAAAATGTTAAATGTTATTTTTGGGACAAAACGGAGGGAAAACGTGGTGCGCAAGTTTTAAGTACAAATATTGCATTTTTTGTCCAATATAATTGCAATTATAACCCTAATTAAGAATACGAACGCAAGCTGGTTTTATTTATAAATATCCTTACCAAAGATTTAATCGTAAAAACGTAAATAAAATTGTTGTTAGTCGAAAAAGTAACTTAAAACCGTATAAAAAATTAATAAACTAAATTGTAGTAACACAAAATATTTCAAAAATAATGACATAACTAAAAATATTAATTTATTTTGAACATTTTGTTTGGAACTATACAGTCTTAGCTTAAAATTTTTTAATAATTTTATTATCAGTACTTTTTTTAATTATTGGTTAAAATATATTTGCTTGAATTTTATTTAAAAACCACATAAAGCATTAATTTGTTTTGTATCTATAAAAGAAAGTGATTAATCAGTTTTTCGTTGATTCTGAAAAATGATCAATTTTGAGTTACAGCACTATTGTATTATTGGTGCGAATTGTTCGCTTGGCACACTAAATAACCGAAATGTTCATAGAGTTTATAAGGTTAGCGAAACTAAACATGTAATGATTGATTTATCTTAAACAAATGATACACAATAACATACGCGTCGGAGTCGGAACTTGTCACCGAACGGAATCTTCGCTCCTATTGGTCAATAATCACGTGTGTTCGGCAAGCGCCACTTGCCGGCCCCACCTAATTTCTTTCTTGTAGAGCAAATTGTGCGACATCCGCATCCGCATAGATTTATTGCAGATGCGTAAGCGGATGCAGATGTCCAAATTGATGCGAAAGTTCCACAATTGCGGGTGCAATGCTAATATTCGCATTATCCCTGATCAGAATATTAGCTTTTACATTGTTTTTATTTCCTAAATACTTTATACTTCTTGCAAAATAGATAATAAAATTTATTTATTAGAAATATAACTTTATAAACTATGGAATAAATATAGCACTTTTATACTTTGTGTTGATTCTGCACTAACTACCAAGGTGGTATGTTTTTTTTCTTTTGTGTACATTAGATTATTTATACCTATATAAGACTTTTTATTGCTCTATATCTATCTATAATTTCTAAAAGATTTTAATGGGTTTTAAAACCAAATTTTATCCCAAATATTAAGTCTTAGAAAGTAGCAGAGGCTCAGTTTTGATTGTAGTTCCTTAACAAGCAAGTAAATATGTTTGCATTATATCAAATGCTATAAATCTCCAATAGGTAACGTAACCATGGTATACACGCCAACACCCAAATGAATAGTTTTTTACTTTGTCAAACACATATTTTGTTTGAACAAAAAATTGTTGCTAAATTTTAAAAACTCTAACATGGTCCACCTTAGGCCGGCTCCACACGTTGGCACCAATGTACGCCCTAATACTACTCATCCAACGTGTGAATCAAGAAATTTGCATTGGTCTCAAGAATTTTTCCAAGGGGCCTGTTAAAAAAATGACCTGGAAATTGCCCAAAGCTTAAATTCATTTGGCTTACAGTAAATATTTTACAATACCGGTGTATGTATTTAATAATAAAAGGTATCTGTATCGTTGCCCTAATTTGGACAATGTTTGCATTTCCACGTGTGCTAAAATGTTTGGTAAACTTCTATTTAGCAGTGGTAGCTAGAGATGCAGCCAAGTGGTGATATTTTGTCTGTCGTCTCCTCTTCTCTTGTTTCGTCACTAAATTTTTTTTACGGCTTAAGACAAGATAAGAAAACACCCTTCTCTCGAAATCTATGTTTTTTTCGAACACTCTTGTTTTCTGGTTCAGGGATTTTGACTTACAGTAGAAAAATACTTATTAGCGAATATGAAAAGATTTTAAATAAGAATTTAAAATAGTGTGATGTATGCTTTATTGTTTTACTAAGGATATGATTAAAAATGTGTTAAACAAGAAATAGGTTTTAATGACAACAAAAAAAAATTGTATTGCATACACAATTTATTAAGCTCCAAGTGTTGCATATTTTATTAATCTATTTTATTTACAATATAGGGCAAGAAAATGTGGCAAAACATAAACATTTGTATAAGATACTTGTATGGAATTTTTACACCTTTTTGCCTTTAATTTTTTTATTATAAAGCTTTATTGACAAATTTAAAACCTAGAAAAAATAATAACATATGGTGTTATTAAAGAGTGTAATGTAATTTTTTAAAGGTTTATTTTTACATTTATTGGTCGCAAGGAAACTCTTTTTTTTTTTAAATCATATTACTGGTAGTTTTAAAAAAACAACGGTCACAAATGTCTGACCATTTAAAGCTTTTTAAGTTTAATTATGGGACAAAATTTATTTGTGGTATTGTAAATAAAATATGCAAGTTCTTAAATTATTTTAATACAGTAGTGTCGCGATAATCCGGATCAATTAAAACCAAGCCGATCCGAATTATCGAAAAATCCGGATTATTAAGTTATTGTAAAAATTGGTTTTAAATATTGTGAACTGAAAAATAAATAAATAAAACAACATAAACATATTTAAAAAAGAAATAAATATTGAAGTAACATACATATAATAAATAGGTCAATCATCGATCTCCAAGTCGCTCTCGCGTATTCCTACGCGTTCGTTTTCATCTTTTTTCTGATTTGGACCATTTAATTTTTTTTAAACTGATTGAAAGCAATTAGTGATTTTAGCCTGTTCCATTGCTCTTTTTCATAGGCGGTTTCCTTTAATTATTGCAGATTCATGATATCAGCTAAAGGAAGATTATTATCTATGGCCCACTGTAAAACAAAATTTAAATGTTTAATAGCATCTCGATTTTTAATTTCATAAGCCGAGGTCATTTCCGGGACATCTTTATCTGATTCATCATTTGACTCGATTAAATCGTCTGCCAGAAGCAATTGAGCATCACCATCAGTCCAATCTACAAATTCACCAATATCTACATCTTTACTTTCTATATTCTGGAGCATTTTGGAAAACTGGTAGTTTTTGCTTTAAATCACTTAAAGGGATAAAATCATCAGAATCATCTTCATCCGTTACGTCACTTTTAGTTAGCAAAATCTTATCCCAGCATTTTTTTAAGGAACTCGCTGGTACTTTTTCCCAAGCTTAATGAAGAAGGCATACAGCAAATTTAATGTTCAAGCTCTTGAGATACTTAACAAGGTCTTTTTCATTGTTTATTAAAATTTCAGCTGGAAGGCTTTTTCGATAAAAAGCTTTGTTAGGTGTATGGCATTCTGATCCATCGTTGAATTAAGGCAGTTGTATTTGGTGGTAAAAACATTGCAATAAGACAGCCATCATCGATAACTTAGTCTTCTTCATTACAATGACTAGAAGCATTATCAATAAGAAGTAGCGCCTTTTCAGGAATTTTGCTTCCTCTCAAAATTTTTTTTACTTGGGGTACAAAACATTGGTTACACCACTTTATAAACACTGCTGAAGTCATCCAAGCTTTTGCTGTAGCTTTATAATCCACGGGGAGCTCTGTATTTCTAAATGCTCTGGGGTTTTTAGATTTTCCAATCACCAGAAGTTTAAGTTTGTGATTTCCATCAGAATTACAAGATGCCAAAAATGTGATCCTTTTCTTCCTGTCTTTCATTCCGAAGCAGTTTTTTTTTGGAACCCATCAGGGTGCTATCTGGAAGCATTTTCCAAAACAATGCGGATTCATCAGCATTATAAATTTGTGGTGGCTGTAAGCCTAGTAATTTTATAGTGTGATCCAATTTAGCTATAAATGGTTTGACAGCTGCTGAATAATTCGATAACTGTTCCCCACAAATTTTAAGTCTCCTGATGACATATCTCTTTTGAAAAGTGGTAATCCAGCCCCTACTTGCATAAAAGTTTTCATTTCCGTAAAAGCTAGCATAGAATTCTTTAGCTTTTGCTGTTAAAATTTAGATGAAACAGGAACATGTTGATTTCGAAGACTTACAAACCACGAATGTGTGCTAGTAGTTTACTTTCCATTCTTGGGTACTCTGCTTTTCCTAAGGTTTGCCTTTTTCCTGGCCCAGCAACACATTGAACAATAAATAATGAATGAAAAATAAGAATCAGTGCACCGGAATAATAAATAAAGAATTAAAATAATACCCAACATTAATATCATAAAGAAAATAAAAACTGTTTACTTTCCCTTTTATTTTATTTATTTTTTTTTAATGTTACTTATTGTAGAGTTTTCATACCATATCTAAGGGCTAAACTTTTACCACTAACTCCGCCATTAAGCTCATTAATAATAACCGACATCTCTTGGATAGTTAAAGTTTTGTGATTGCGTTTCAAAGGCGCCATTTATTAATATTGCACACAACACAGTCCAAAAGCGGCGACTAATCGACAGAAACAATAATTTGCACGTGGCGCAGTAACAAGTAAAATCTTGTCAAAAACTGCTAAAACATAATAAAATACGGAGTGGTCGTTCACATCTGGATTACTGAATGTGCAAAAATCCGGACACCAAGGTACATAACAGGATGATAAATGCAATCCGGATTATCGTGACATCCGGACTATCGCGGGTCCGGATGTCGCGACACTACTGTAGTTTTATTTAATGTTCCTAAAATAAATTTTTACCTTTAAATTTTAAATTTGCCTGAATCTACAAAAAAAAAAACATATAAAAACACCTTAAAAATTGATTGACAAATAAATAACAAAGACAGTACTGAAGTACAATCCTAATCCAAAGTTATAAGGGGCATAAAAATATTTATGCGCTAAAAAATCCCATACCTTTAGTATTATGATAAATGATGGATTAATTGACGCCTGCGTACAATTTATATTATTATATATTAGAATAAGCTAACCATTTTTCTATATATGGTTTTCGTATACTGTTTTAGGTACAATATAATTATAAGGATAACTTTTAACTAAATGGAATACTAAACGAAGTAATCACACATTTAATCAAATGTATTTTTTTTTAACAAAACGAAGGTGTTACTTTAAAAACAACATATAATTATAAAATATCGTATATATAAATATACAATATTATTGTGAAAAGGTATTTAATTCTTGAAATGGTTTATAACCAGAAAAAAGTCACCACTGCAAGCGATATTGAACAAGGTATTCCACAAAATATTTATTATAGATTAGAGTCCAGTACATCCAAATTACAGAATACAAAATATGTTACATTTTCAAAGACCCAGAGGGATACTACCGATAATATATACGATGATCCAGTTGAAATGCAAAGTAAGTACTTATATTTGAAACGCTTATAAGGTACTTGTTTTAGTAATTAACATAATAGTAAATGTTAAAGACGTTTTTTATCGTAATCATTACAATAGGTAAGCTGTATATAAAATAATGGTTTTGTAAAATACCTGTAGAGAGTGTAGAATTTAGCCAAATCTTTTCATTTATTTAATCAACTTGGATATGTATCTACCTAAAACAATAATTAAACTAGATATACCTTACAGTAAAATTGGACATTTTTTTAAAATAAATTATAAATTGGTGCCAATTTAAAATTTATAATAGTATTTTTAGGCACCGTACGAGTAGACCGCGCATGGAATACCTCATAGACTCTTTTCTATTTAAAATATTTTTATCAAATATTTTTTAAGTTAGATGTTGCTATAGTAACGATTTGGGTTTTTCGAAGTTTTTCTTTTCCAAAAACCTCTAAAAGGTAATATGGTGAAAATTTTTCACCAGTACATTTTAACTAATCGAAATGGATTTTTTAACAGGGCACCATGACAACGCATGTATTTTATTGGAAATATTTTTTTTCACGATGGGTAACCGACGGCGATTATAGCGAAAATTTTACACCTCTACTTTTTAACCAATGAGATGCCTTAATTTTGACTAGTTACCATGGCAACTAAAAAAAAATTCCGGAAATTTTTTTGTGGCGCTACGATATTTAAGTGGAAATTTTTTGACAGTTGAAAAGGTAAACATATGATCTACAACCATTAAATAATGTAAATATACCTGTGAATAATGCAAAATGTATATAAGAATTAACATTATTATTTATTATTCACTATAAAGTTTCATTAAACAGAAAACACAAATTGTTTAATTTTTATGCATTAACAATTTATATTTCAAAAAACGTAGGATCTACAAACATAGTAAGATTTAAATGTTGCTTGAATTCTAATCCATCCTCTTTTCTTAATGTTGAATAGGAAGGTGACGAATTAATTAGATGTCTGTGTTTTGAGACATATATGTAATATTTTAAAACAATTTTGTTTAAATCTCTTTTACGCAAAAGGCCATATTTACTTGACATCTGCAGCAGACTTTCTTGGATTTTCGTAAACACACCATTCGACTCCAATTAAATTGGTTAAATATATTAATTTTGGATGACATTTTTGCACTTGATTCAACTCTTTGAGGTATTTACATAAATTGTACTTTTCAAAGCATTCCATTTTTCTCAAATTGTTTAACGAAAATGCTTACAAGAAATGTTTTACATAAGAATATCTTTGTTTGCTGGTTTACTATACAATAACTCAATGTAATTTACCAATATAAACCTCATCTGTCAAAAGCATGGCCGCCTATATCACGGCCAGCTACTGCTAAGTGTTATGGATTACTTTAACAAAAAATACATATTTCATAATTTTAGGTCACCTTTAGTGACTGAGTTAGTACTATTTTTAGTGACTTAAAATTACCAAAGGACGATATATTGAAATACTACCTATCTGAATTTTAGCATTTGGTGTAACTAAAGTTGGTATTTTTTTTATTTAACGAAATATGGTAGACATACCTACATATGAATTTCTTCGAAATTGTGTCATGTTACTTGTAAAAAATATATTTCTACCACCTTTAGTTAACTAAAATTACCAAATGGCGATAGACTGAGCTAGTACCCATCTGAGTTTCAGTATTTGGTTTACCTAAGTTGGTAATTTTTTTTATTTAACGGACTATGGTGGATACACTTACCTATATGATTTTTTAAAATTTATTTCATGTTGAACTAATATCTTCATTGGCAAATCTCTAATGAAATCGACTAATAAGTAAAATAACGAAATACATTTAATTATTATAGGTTTTATTAATATTAAAAACACAATTATTATAAATGTTTGTGGGCTGGCTTGAATTGGTGGTTTGAATCTGGGTACTTTCTGTTTTATTTTGCATTGTGCTCTAATCATGATTAAAATTTCTAGTACTTGATGATGTTCTCCTCATGGATTTAATCATCTGATGATGATGTTCAACGTCTAATTGTAAGTAAGGTTTGATTGACTGAGTATTACTGTGTCCAGAAATTTTAATGAACTGTTGTTCACCAACTCCTTTCTTGGCCAAATTCGAAACAGCTGTTGCTCTGGCAGAATGATTAGTTATTTTTACTTTTTTAGTGTCAATTCCTATATCAGAGGCTGCTGATTTAAACCATGAAGATACAATGTTCTTACCAACTGGGCTATTCTTGTACCATCCTTTCGAATTGGGTTGACTCCAGTACGGATTTGGTGTTAAAAATAATCTGTCGGTCTGAATAAGATTTCCCCTTTTTTCTATGAACTTCTTAAACAAACGAATCGGACACCTTTGTGGATTGTCGAAATTTGTAATCAACCATTTACTATCCGACAGTTTTTTAGAACCACCTTGTGTGGTTTTAGAGAATATTGGATTATATTCTATCCGACCTTTTGGGTTTCCGAAATTATCAATTTCTTCTTTAAATTATTGGATACACGCAGAATATCCTTCCCCTCCTCTCCATGCCAGCTCATGTGAAACTATGTGAAAAAATTTACGCTGCAATCAATCTGGAGTATTTTCATCCCACATTTCAATAATTTTTTTGTATTCGTCACTGGTTAAGGCTGCAGCACTCGCTTTTCTTTTTAATGGATCTCTCTGTAATTTTTTGTGCTTAGTATCGCGTGTAGCTCTGGCGGTCGCAAATTCCACATCAGAAAACGGATTAAATTTTATTTTATATTTTTCGTAATAAATTTCTTGTAACTGCTTAGCAGTAGAGTTCCACAACACTTTGACCACATTTTCCTTATAATCTTCAAAATTTTTCTTTTTCATATTAAATGTCACAAAATTCAACAAACTGTTTTCATACACTTGATTTTGATTTTCGGCTGTTATCTGGTGTTATATTTTGAATTTCTTGTCTAATTACTTGTTGATTTTCTTTACCAAATCGCAACATTTCGCTATACACTTATTAAACTCAACGTACAGACGTTTTAAACTAGTAATTATTAAGCTTTGTGACAGAACCGGTTAAACCAAAATGACAAATCAACCTATGTCAAAAACAACAATACCCTGGCCAACTTGACAAGCAGTGAAATTAATTTAAAATGTCAGATTGGATTAATATTTTTTTTCCAAATTATGATGTGAAATTTTCTTACCGAATACTAAGCAAGCTTAAATTATGCCTGAAAATTTTCTTTCGGGCACGAATATTTTAAGAAAATTATCCCTCGTCGCTTCGGGACTCGATATAATTTTCAAAATATTCGTGCCCTCAAGAAAATTTCCGGAAAAAATTTAAGCTCCTGTGATATTATAAGTGAAATTTTTTTGACATAATAACATATTTTTTACAGGTATAAAATAAAATTGTATTTTTTTGCTAATTATAGTAAAACAAATTCTACATTACATAAAATAATGGGCTATGTTAAATATTGAAACAGAATTTTTGCGCCACCACAATCGATATTAAAAAAAGATGGCTCGCAAATCTGACTTTTTGCGTCGATTATGCACGCCGCACTATAGGAAGTAAGGTACTTTCAAAAAATTAAATAAAACTGAAATAGTATAATACATACCCAGGTGGAAAGTGTTTCATTTATCTTTATCTACTATACTTCTCGAGACAGAAATGAAACTTTCCACCGAGGTTTGTATACTATTTTATTTACAACCACTTTATTCATTTCCTATTATTTTAAATTGAAATTATGAAAATTGATCCGGTAATAATTTTATTATGAGGCCGTGCTTCGCAATATGTATCGTTGTCATGGTAACGCGTTGTCAAAGTGTCAATACATACAGTATAAGATAGACACTTTAAATTTGAATAGTAATTTGTTTTAATTTCGCAAATCCAAAAAAAAAATGTTATCAGATGAGGAATTTGAGTTTGCTGCTACTTCACCAGAAATTCGAGAATATTATTATTATTATTAGAATGCGTATGTTCTTGCGTCACTATACCATTTTGAAATATCAATATTCAATGAAGTTACAAAAAAAAAACTTTTCAACCTGGTGGAAAGTGAGGACTTTCCACCCGGGTGGAAAGTAGAAGTCAAAAAATGTCAACTTTCCACCTTTCAAAGATAGGTAAAATGTCATTATTACATGCATGGTTGTAAATAAAAGTAGTTTTTCACAGTTTGCAGTAACTTACTGTTTATGTAAAATTAAAGAGTATACCACAATAACTCGTTTAATGGTATTTATGATGCGTTTAAATAAGTATTTACATATATGTTTAAGCTAATTCTCTAAAAAATATACAGGGTGTCTCAAAAATAATGCAATTTACGTAAATTTGCCTTATCCCAAAAATGAAAATAACTGAGATACAGGTCAAACTTTTAATTTTGTTTTTGTTTTTTCATAATAATTTATTAACTAAATGACATAGCGGTACAAAATTGGGGATTTGGGGGTTCCTTAAGGCGAAAAATTTAAACTCGTCCAAGCTTTTGCTATTGCCAGTAGAGGGCGTCAGCAACTGCCCACCCCACTTGTTTTAGATGGCATAACTTTTTTTAAACGTAGTGTATTGACCTGTTTATTAAAAAATAAGTTACTAGAATTTCCTCTGCATTAAAAATGTATACCTGTTTTATGTCTCTAGAAGCAACTGTTTTCGAGATAAACGCACTTTAAAGGACCTTGCAATTTTCCTATGGAAAATGGGTTTCGGCCAATTGTTATATTTTTATTGAAGAGATAATTTTAGTAACCTAGCTAACTAAGCTTAAAAAAAATATGCCATCTAAAACAAGTGGGGTAGGCCGTAGCCGGCGCCCTCTAGTAGCAATATCAAAAGCATGAACGAATTTGGATTTCTCGCCTCAAACAACCCCCAGATCTCCAATTTTGTACCCCTATGTCATTTAGTTAAAAAATTATTACGAAAAACCGAAAACAAAATGAAAAGTTTGACATCCTGTATTGTATTTATTATCAACTTCGGGATAAGGCAAGTTTACGTAAATTGCATTATTTCGACCCAACAAATCTGCTGTTGCTCTGTGCTCCATTACTTTTGGGACACCCTGTATATTCTGGAGTTATTACCTTTACTAATTTTACATCTTAGGCACCAAAATTAACATTTGCAATGTAAATATTGATGTCCCTTTTTTCTAATTGCTTTATCATGGCATTTCTTGTACAATTACTTAATAAACTTTAAATACCTACCTTTATGAATTACCGGGGAGATATGTTTTTAAATTCTAGTACGGGGTTTAATATCTTAAAAACATTAACCTTTATATAAACAAAAACGTAGAAATAATACGCTAGGTTTTTAAAAAAGTTAACCTTATTTTACAAATTTATTCAAACTATAATTTAAAATAAAAGTCTCTAAGAGGTTTTTTTTTAACAAATTAAATCAACGTATTTTAAATGTTGTTATCAAGTATTTGCTTTTAGATACAGAACATTGAAACAAGTAAGTTATTGGGTTTTCAGTATTTATATATTTTTAATGTTTTAAGCGTCGTTTACACTTGACAAGTTTACTGGCGGAAAGTACTTGCCACCACTAAACTTGTCATGTGTAAACCACAGGAAAGTACACTTGAGACTTGCCGGCAAGCGCTTGCCAAAAGTTGAAGGATCGGCTAGTTTACTTGCCGCTACGCCGAATTTTTGTTTGTACTTTCCAAGTGTAGACGGATCCGAACAAGTAAAATTTCTATTTACAGTGAGTAAGTGGAAAGGAAATTAAATAATTTCATTTTTAAACACATACGAAAAATATGAAATTTTGTGGAATATAAAATTAAAAGAAAAGAACACATGAATAGGTTAACATGAGAAAACGCATTTTAAAATTTTTAAAAGAATTCCGACTTTGTAAGTTTAGGTTTAATTAGGTTTAACAGTTCTTCAAACTTTTGATAAGATATCCTCATAAAATTCCTATAAGAATCGGGATCTTCACTTGATATCTCCTTGCCCCACCTAGACTATTTCTGCGTCTTATCCAATCTCTAATCCAATCTCGTTTTTTTTCTGTTTTTCTTGCGTTGTTTGATTGATTGATTGATTGATAAACTAAATACACAAGTTCAGGTTTTGTCCGTCTCGACACTGCAGCCTACAGGGCTTGTGGTATCTCTTGTGTATTTGTTTCAGTTAAAAAGATTTGACACCTTAGACAGGTGTAGTAACCCTTTTACTGTTCTTTTCTGGTCTCCAGCCTCCTGGTGGTTAGTGTCCACCATGAGGTTTTGATTTGTTCTCCAGTATGTAAGTGCAGGGCACTCATATATGATGTGAGAGGCTGTCTCTTCCTCTTCGTCACATAGTCTGCAAATGGTTTCTTCTCTATAGATGCCCATAGTGTGCATATGTTTTCTTAGGGTGCAGTGTCCGGTTATTAATCCTGTCACTATTCTAATCTGATTCCTATTTAGTTTTAGTAGTTCACTTGTCAATGCTTTCGATGGTGAGTCCAACATTGATTTAGTGTGATTTTGCCTTGGAATGTGGTTCCAGTATGACTGATGTTGTGTTTGAATCCACCAAGTCATGTAGCCACGAACCGAGGCTTTTGGTATTCCAAAAACAGGTTCAGGACCCACAAAGATTGCTGCGGAGCCTCCTGGCCAGGAGTCTGCATTTTCATTGCCCTGTATTCCCCTGTGTCCTGGCACCCAGGAAAGTGTAACTTTGTTGTGGTTAGCCAGGTTTAGGAGGCATTGCAGACAGTTCCAAACCAACCTTGAGTTGACTTGTTGAGATGCCAAAGCTTTTATGGCCGCTTGACTATCAGAGAAGATAGTAATGTCCCTGCCCTTATAGTTCTCTCGCAGACAAAGTTCAATGGCATATATTTCCGCCTGGAAAACAGTGGCATATTTCCCCAGGGAAGCATAAGCATTAAACCTAGGGGTCATACTATGTATTCCTGCGCCGGCTCCATTGTCAGTCTTGGATCCATCGGTATACCAAACCAAATTCCGAGACTGACCAGGAGATCGCTCACTACCGCCCCAGGTAAGCTGGGTTTTGTATGGTCTGTGTGTCTTGCGTTGTAACATAACTATTAAATTATTGGCAATTTCACTTACAACACTAACAGCAGCTCGCACTACGACAGAAGGAGCCATTTTCTTTTTAACTACTTAGCAAATAAACTTGAAAATATGTAAATGCAAAACAACAAGCAAGTTTAGTGGTGGCAAGTACTTTCTGCCAGTAAACTTGTCAAATGTAAACGTAGCTTTACTAATAATAAAAAAAATACAAAAGTTATAATAGGTGAAAACAGAATATCTTAAAAACAATAATTTTTTTATGTTTTTTTTTAATCAAAATTTAGTATTAAAGATGTAAACTTAATTTTAATCTTTTTATATCATATTTTTTAAATTTGTCACCATATCAGTAGTCATGTGACCAATATCAGTAGGTTTCTTTAGGGTATTAAGGATGCCTAACCGAGAATTAAAACATATTTTTTAAAATATAATAAAAATTATCCCATTTGTTTTTAACATTTTTGACCTCCCTATGTATATAGATAAATTGTAAGCAGTTATCTCGTTCCAAATATTATTTACTTTTAAAATAATTTTATTTTATTTTAGACAGGACACCTGAAGTACAACAAAGCTACAATGATGTATTGTCTCGGCCCATAAACTTTATTCCAGAAATTCATGCAAGCAATTTAACCAAGCCACAGCCTAGGAAAGAATTTAAAAAATGTTTTACTTTTCGAAGTGTTTTCTTTTTAAACACCTTAATGGTTGTGGTTTGTTTGACATTATGTATTATTCTTATAGCCTTTCCCGATGTTTTTCCTAATAATAAGGTACGTTATTATAAACATTTAAGTTTATATTTTTTAATGTAGTCTTTAGTATATTAGTAGTGTATAAAACAAAAAAAAAAAAAAAAAACTGAACAGGACCATTTTGTTGACTTCCCACATATTAAAAAAATCAACCAAAACTGAATATTTTAACTGTTAAGAAAATGATTTAAATTACATTTAAAACGTCACAGTTATCAGACCAATAGTCACGCGCCTTAAAAAACACACTTTTATGGCTATGAAAACGATCCGAAGTTTAACTCCCTTAAATATATTTATTAAAAGGGAGACCATCAGCATAACCTATATAACTAAACACCAGGTCGTGAAAAGAACAACCCGAAAAATATGGCCACACAAGGGTAACTTAGATATTAAATTAAATGCCAATAATCACATTTAAATAAATCAAAGGCTAGGGACATCAGGAATATTTCCTTGAAATCGGTACTTTAATATTTATTCTATGTTGTACGTACTGTAATTTCGAAGTGAATTTGAAATAATTTTTGATAAACTAAGCTACCAAACTAACCCTAGTTCGCCTCTTTCGAATCTCTTACGGCACGACCATTTTCCCGGAGAGTTGGAAAGCTGCACGTGTGCAACTTGTCCCCAAAAAAGGATCCAAAACTCCCCCTTCTAACTACATACCTATATCTCTTCTTTCTGTTGTTTTAAAAGTTGTGGAAAAATGCATTAATTCCCAAATCTTAAAGTGCCTGGAAAACATAATATCTTACATGACAGACAGTATGAATTCCGTCACAGTAGATCTACAGCTGATCTTCTTTCCTTTGTATCACACAACCGGAACAAGTCCCTTGAGTTTCTTGATGAATCCCAGATCGTTGCTCTTGACATATCCAAAGCTTTCGATCAGGTCTGGCATGATGGGCTTCTTAACAAACTTCCTTCTTACGGTCTTCCACCTAAACTTTGCTCTTGGCTTTTCAGTTTCCTGTCTAATCGACGTATCAGTTACTGTAGATGGTCATTCTTCCAGCTTTTACCAAATTAATGCTGGGGTGCCCCAGGGCTCAGTGCTGGCACCCACGCTGTTTCTTCTACACATTAACAATCTTCCTTTTTTCACAATCAATCCCATTCATAGTTTTGCTGGCCACTCTAGTACTTAATTTCTTAAACCACCATGTAATTCTGATTTGGAAAACAAGCGCTGCAGGTCAAAGCAGATATCTCTTTTACAAGACCTCAAACTTATCTTGGATTGGGGCGCCAAAAATCTTGTTCAGTTTAAAGCCTCAAAAACACAGTCCTGTTGGCTGTCGCGAAAAAAGTCTGCCAATCCTCATCCCTTACATATGAGCGGCCAAGTTCTGCAGAACAAAGGGTCGTTTAATCTTGTCGTCGTTACTTTTGAGAATAACCTCAACTGGCACAAACACATTACATCCATAGCCTCAGCAGCTTTAAAGAAGCTTGAATTCCTCCTTCGAGCCAGAAAATATTTATCTTTTTCCAATCTGTATATTCTGCATGTATCCCAAATCAGACCCTCTTTAGAATATTATTCTCATGTATGGGGAATGGCGTCCCCTACAACACTTAGCATTCTGGACTCCATTCAAAGAAGAACCGTTCGTCTTATTAATGATCCAAAGCTCACAGATAGGCTTCCTCTTCTTGCCTACCGTCGAGCTGTAGGGGATCTGTCGCTCTTCTATATGTATTTTCACGGCTTCTGCTTAGAGGAATTGGCCAGTATAATTCCTTCCCTGGCAGCTCCCAACAGAACAACACTTAGTGCAACTTTTATGCATACTTTTACAATTCAGTTAGAGAGGCGTCGAACATCCCGCTTTCTTCGTTCCTTCATCCATAGAGTGTCAAGATTATGAAACCTGCTGCTCGCAGGAGTTTTTCCTTCTTCTCCCATTCTCCAAATATTTAAGTCTCGTGTAAACAAACTCCCTCTCACCACACTTAAGACAACCACGGTACGTTAGTACTAAGGCATCAGCCTTCGTGAACTGTCCCAAGAGAAAAAAAAACTGATGATTTTGCGCGTGCTCTTCGCTTTACTATTTCCTGATACGTGTTATAAATCTAAACATTTTAACTGTAAAGATTTCGGTAATATTATTCTTGTTCTGCTTTACAAATAACCTTTACACTATGAAATTTTACATCGGTACTGAAAATAAAGAAAACTATCAGGTTATAAAGACTTTTTTCGTACCAACCATTTAACGAAAATTATTTTAATTTTTTGCAAATTAGACCTTTATTTTGTTCCTGCTTAATCTCCTTTAAAAAATATGGTTTAACGTCAAAGAAAGTAATAACTAAATAACAACGCTAATGCTAATTCCTCATGTTTATGACGAATTAGCATAAGAAACCGTTAGAAAGTTTCTTGATCCAAACAACTTCCTGAAAGCGTATTTGCCACGACTGGGTATTTATCAGGAACTTATTAAATTTCTTATTTATATCGCATAAGCATTAATCGAAAAAGCTGTAAACGCGAAGTTAACTTTGTAAGATCCGTTATGATCAGTTTTAATAAAAACTTTAATATCCTCAATATATTCTGAAAACATCAAAAGCTCACGTTAAAGCCAATGCTTCTCGCTCTATTTGAGCATACCTTTGTTCGGTTTCTGATAATAATCTTGAAGCATAACACATTTATTTTCTGCCCCCATTGTCAACATGCACTAATTCCAAAAGAGGATTCATTTGCAGAAATGATATTTTTTTAGAAGCATCAAAATAGGTCAAACATGGGCTTTCTTAAAGAAGTGATTTATTTTTTTTTTAAATGCCCACTTTTTGTGATGGATCTCAAGAAAAAAAAAATTTAACAAAGATGTTAAGGGTTCTAATATATCCGAACAATTTAAAAAGAAACGTCTAGTAAAATTTTCCTTTTCTAATAATCGTTAAACGTCTCATTTAACCCCATGTTCTGGAAAGCTTGCTATGGCAGAGATCCTTAAAGTTTTTACCAGCATGCCTTTGTTTGATATAACATGCCCTAGAAATTGTAGAGACTCAACACAAAATAGGCATTTATTTTTATTTAAAGCTACCTTTCGATTTAATACGCTTTAGAACATAAAAAAAATTACTATTCAATTCTAGAATAGGTGCAGAAATGAGAATGGCATCAATATGAAAAATTACCCCATCAGTAACTTTCAAAATTTTATTTAATAGCATTGAAAATACTTAGGGCTTTCGTCATACCAAAGGGCAGTCTTTTAAATTTAAATTGACGGAAAGGAGTTATAAAACATGGTATATGTTGACACTGTTCTTCTAAGCGTATCTGATAAATCTTCGATGTAGTACTTAAGTCACTAAAATATCTTGATCCTTGAATTTAAGCTAAAAATATTTTAACTCTTTCAATAGAAAATAGGGTACGCTGAACGGCTTTATTTAATTTAGTATAATCATAACATATCTTTTCCCCTTTACAAACTATTACAAATCGACTATCCCATGGTTTGAATTTCTTAACCGGCTAAATATGGCATGGTGGTAATACCTACTTCGTTGACATTGTTAATAGAACTTGCAGTAAAGCAAAACTTTGCTGCAATTGTTATAAAATATTATAATAAATTAGCTTGAAATTTGTCAAATGCCACTATACACCCTATACTTTCTGCACACAAGTCATGTTATTGGAAATAAAAAGCCCCGTATTTTTGGACAGATTTTTTTGCATTGTTGAACTTGTGAACCACTTTGTTCTGAATAGCAAATTTACATGCTGGTTTACAAAAACGAGATAACTCCATGCAACAAGTCTTAAATTTAATTTACGACAGAGCTTAACTAACACCTCTTTCTGTTTAACAGAAACGTGGATATATATCTTTGCAGAGGTGTTTTTCCATAACCTTTCTTTATATTTTTACTTAAACTCGATTCGTCAACTCTCACCTATCTTGTTTCGCCAGTCGCCTGCGACCATTATTTGTTTAGCCTAATTAATTAACCATCTCTTACGTAATCGACTACCAATGGGTTTTTCGCTTGTATGTTCTGAAAATAAAAAAAAATCTAAATAAAGATAGAACAAAAATATGATGAGAGTTTCCCACATACTTTTGTATGGAGGTAAGAGTCCCGGCACAGGACAAAAGGTATATAAAGAATTTTTACCCCATTTAAATGTTCGGACTTTTGACCCATAGAAATAAAATAAAGCTTGAGTTATTAGAAAAACATCGTGCGCGTTTAGCAACACAATGTCACTTAAAAAGTTTCCTTTCTCTTATACTTAAAAAGATAATTTATTTCGTTTCTGCCAAATTTTATTGTTAATTTATAAATCTGTAGTTCCAAAATGCAACAAATAATAAGTAAATCAAGAGAAAACAATACTTACCGCATATTTTGGCTTTTAACAATCTCAGCGCAGTATAAACGTGGAATGGCATTTGTTAGATATTGCTTGACTAATTAGTAGACACGTGGTGACATCTCTCTTTTTACTGCTTAAAATTTAGCAAAACAAACTTTTACCCTGCTAGGACTTTAACTGCAGTCGACTCTACTTCTTTTTATTTGCAATAAATATGAAATAATTTATATGAAAAATTTGCAATTTAAAACAAAAAATTAAGAAGATGGTGTCATAAAAGTGGTTTTTATTTAATTAATTAGGATTTACTTATAATACAGGAATTAACTTCTACGTATAAGTGAAAGTGATTGAAGGTCACTTTTTGAAGATATCAGGTGACCCATATTGCAACCAGTGGTGTGGGAACAAAGGGCTTGTTAGTTATTTAGGGTCATTTTTTTTCGCCGAGTGTATTTTCGTCATCTTTTAAATAAATTGTGTTTCTTTGAACATTTATACCTAAAAAAGGTGCCCTTAGTATTAAGTCGTAGAGTCGACGGTTTTCGAGATAAACGGACTTTAATGCTCAGATGCACTGCAGTCGTCCTCTAAGTCGGTTTATCTCGATTACCGTCGACTATACGACTTTATACTAAATGAACCTTTTTTACGTAAAAATGTTTATGGCAAAAATACACTTGGCAAAAAAAAATATGACCCTAAATAATTAACCACCAAAATGTTTCCACGCCACTGGTTGCAATATGAGTCTGATATTTTCAAAAAGTGACCTTCAATCACTCTAACTTATAAGTAGAAGTTAATTTCTGTATTGTATGTAGATCTTAATAATTTAAATAAAAACCACTTTTATGACACCATCTTCAAGGGCCTGTAGCTCCCTCTGGAAGCATTTCCGGACCTATGTTAATATGAACTTTTTTTCATATCTATTTATGTAGAATACCTTAAAATTTTTCATCGTCATTTCCGGACAACCTGTATTTAATTTATCAGTTATTGTTGTATTTTAACATTATCTATACAAGATTTGCATCTAGATCTTAAGATTGCTACGCAGGTATAGAAATAGAATAGAAATACATTACTAAAATTTACCTTTTTTTGATTACTTAAAATTGTTGCAGTCTTCGAGAAAAATATAACGCTAACACTTCAAAGATAATTTAATTTATAAAATATTTTACAGTACAATATTATAAAAAAAAACACCTGCAATTTAAGTTTTTAAATAAAAAAAAGCAAACAAAATGTAAATATTGAAAAAATTGTGTCCATTAGCATTTAGGTCACTGAATTTTATTTAGCCTATCGTCGTAGCGCAAAAAAATTACCTGTGATTTTATTTGGGTGAAAGAAAATATAAAATAAATCGAAATAATTAAAGAGCACACTTAAGGACGTTGACGTCAAAAATTTTATGACATAGAATTTATTGAAGGATAATTTACTCTTTTTAAGAAATTGCATTTATTTTTCTTTATTTTTAGGAGGAAATTAAAAAATTAAAAAAATCTACAGATTCTCTTATAGAAACAAACAAGACTTTTTATAGCAGTTTAGTTAGAATGCAGGTGAGTTCTTATATATTTTTTTTAGTGTTTTGCTAGGATAATGTGGCTTCCTAGACAAAAAATCGAAGTCGGAATTGAATGACATCGTTAGTAATATTACAAAAAAGTTCTTTTTCAAATCACTTTTTAACAACTTGAGTAGATAAGCTATGCGGGTACGGCCGCAAAATCCATCATTTCCCCATGTATTTCTTATGGGAGAATTTTAAGGTCCGATTTAGATTTTACTTCCGGTCTAGCACCACGTGCCAAGCGGCCACCCAGCTAAGCAATGGACACGCCCGATGTTGCTTGACTTTAGATTATGGCGCTGACCAAGATTATGAAATATGAACTCATTAGGGGACCTCGAGTAATTTTGGAAATAAATAAAAAAGTCCTCACGTAGCAGGATTTGAACCACGGTCCTAGTGCTTGAAAACCCAGAGCTCTACCACTGAGCCACCGGGGAGTATTAATTATTAAGTTGAAATAAATGTTTAGTAGAAGAGAATTTGGAATTAATTAAATTAAAAAAGTCGTCACCTAGCAGGATTTGAACCGTCGTCCTAGTGCTTCAAAGTCCAGAGCTCTACCACTGAGCTATAGGGGAATATTAAATATTAAGGTGAAATGAATGTATAGGATCCTGAGTATTACGCCAGCACACGTGAGTATCATAGTAAAGGAAAAATAGTAGTAATAAGGTCGTTTAACTGTCATTAATAATATTGGTAAACCATGTATGGTTGTAAAACACCTGAGGAACTAATAAAAAAAAAAAGTCAGCACCCAGCAGGATTCGAACCCACGTCTTAGTGTGTAGTAGACCTAGATGGTATGTTCATGGGCAGCCCAATCCGGCTAAGGCGTTTATCTTGAAATATTGACGTCATACATTAATTAGGAATCTTGGGCGAGGCTTATTTTAGAGTACTGTGCACGCGTTAAAAAAATGGCGCCTGTCACCTGTCAAATGTCAGCTGCCAACTGTCATATTTCGCGAACCACGTGACTTAGAAAAGTTAGGTTACGTGTATGAGATATATTTTAAAGTATTACGCATGCGCTATAAAAATGGCGGTGATCAAATGTCAAATGTCAGCTGTCAACTATCATATTTCGCGAATCATGTGACTTAGAAAAGTTAGGTTACGTGTATGAGATATATTTTAGGTATTACGCATGCGCTAAAAAAATGGCTGCTGTTAGCTGTCAAATGTCAAATGTTAAACGTCAAACGTCAAAACCATGTGACTTATAAAAGTTAGGTTACGTGTATGAGATGTATCTTAGGGTCTTACACACAGGTACTAAAATAATGGCGCCTGTCAGCTGTCAAATATCACCTGTCGCCTGTCATATTTCGCGACCCACGTGACTTAGGACCTGCTTACGTAGGCTAGACCTATCTTGGGGTCTTACGCATGCGTTAAAATAATGTCGCCTGTCACCTGTCATATTTCGCGACCCACGTGACTTAGGAAATTTATCTTACGTGGATGAGATATATGTTAAGGTCTTACGCATGTGCTAAAATAATGACGCCTGGCAGCTGTCACCTGTCACGCCTCGACGACGACAATGGCGGTTAAAATCGAAACGTTGTTTACTTGTGCTAAGGTCTTATATTGTGCGAAAATTGTAAGACATAACGTTCGGAAGTTATCGGTTAACACCTGAACCCCGATGATGAGGATGACGGGTAAAATCGAAACTTTGTTTAGGATACATAGCAGAAGGGATTGATTTATCGCGAAAATTGTAAGTTATTAATTTCTTTATGGTTTGTTTGGAAAATTCTCCAAACAAACCATAAAGAAATTAATAACCAAAAAACAAAAACGCTTAGCTTTTCAATTAATCTATCCAAAAATTAAAGATCAAGAAAATAACCAAAAATATGTATCCTTATCGTATTGCGGCACCCTATCAGAAAAAATAGCCAACACTCTATCCAAACACAATATTAAAGTTGCTTTTAAATCTCAGAACAATATATCGAATATTATTTATAACGCTAAAGATAAAACCAACAAATTTAATAAATCAGGAGTTTATAAGTTGAAATGTTCAGAATGTGATAACTTTTATATAGGACAAAGCGGTAGGAGCATAAAAACTCGCTATTTAGAACATTTTAGATCATATAGACTACAAAAAACAGACTCTACTTTTGCTAATCATTGTTTAGAACAAAAACACAAATTCCCTAATTTAAATAATATAGAAATATTACACTATTCAACCAAGGGCCATAAATTAAACTATCTGGAATCCCTAGAAATATACAAAGGCAATAAAAATAATAATGTACATCTGCTTAATGACCAAACCGAACTTGTATTTTCCCCGCTATTTACTGTCGCCAAACCCTAATAAACTGTTAATTGCTCCGCCGCTTCCTAAGAATATATTTACCACTTAGAGGTATAAATTCACCTTATTTTTGTATTGATACTTTAGTCTGAAAAAGATTTTTGTTTGAAAATGACTCTGTGAGTTGAAACTGCAGTAACAATAATTGTGAATACATTTTAGTGGTAAAAAACATAGTAGTTTTATTTATCAGTGTTCTTCACGTTTCACTAATTATTTGAAGGTCAGAAGGGCTTTGTTTAACTGTATATTTTGGAAAATAAATAAACAAGATGCAATCATACAAAATTTTTATCTCTCTACCATAAATGCGTTTCCAACTCAAAGAATATTACGAGAGTTATGTTGCTAGAATTTAAGAAATGCACTTATCTTAATTACCCTTAATGTTTACTTTCTAATGATAACCTCTTTGTATAAATAGGCCAACTCTCTAGTTTTAGTCATTCTAGTTTTGTACTTGACGTAGTTAAGATCGTTGTATCCTAATTTTCGCTAGTATATTAGAATCATTGTAATTTTGTTTTTTGAAATAAAAAGTTTTTTTTATAAAGACTTCCCTTTCGAAAGACGTAACTGGCGCAGTCACCCGGTAGAATTCTTCAAGATCTTCTAGTGCCCTTTGAGAAGCCCAGAACCATTCCTGCAAGTGCATAGTGCCCTTTGAGAATATCCGTTCCTGTGACTTCCTGCATAGTGCCAAAGATCTTCAGTTTCAACTGTTTGCGAAGAGAACCTGCCAACCACAACTGTAAAACATATGGTCCAAGAATTTCACTGTTGCAACCGATCAACGATTGTAAGTGACAATTCCTTTACCACCCCATTTTTTTTGTAAAATTGGTATATTTATTGTTTTTGCAATTTTCCAATTTTATTGTTTTGATATTTTATTTTAAAAATATTTTATCTTATGTCATTACCTCAAGTTACACTTAACCTAACAGAGGAAAATTTAACAAATATCTCTGAAATACTTAATAACGAAATGGCGACCTTAAGCGCAGCTAAGGAAATCGCTCACACACTTAAACCTTTTACGGGAAAACCCGAACATTTAGAATTTTTTATTAAAGCCATTGATAAATTTTATGATAGGTATAACAGTCCAATTGACGAAAGTTTACGTGAATTTGTTTTTGCACAATCTGTTCAAAAATTATTGATGAAGCCGGAGATTTTCTGCTTTGTCACCCAGAATTATCAAGCTGGACTCTTATTAAAAATGAACTTAGAAATAAATTTGGAGACAAAGTAAATAGACACACATTATCTCAGCAATTAAATTTTCTAACTCGAAATAAAAACGAAACTGTATTAGATTTTCTCGATAGAATAAAACTCCTTAAAAATAGAATTAATTTAAAAATAAGTACTGAAAATTTAATACAAGCAACCAAAACAGCCCTAATTGAACAAAACGAATTAACAGCAGTAACCGTATTATTAGCAAATGTAAATTCAGATTTAAGAACTATACTTATGATAAATCAACCTAAAGACTTAGACGATACATACGACCTTATTTTAAATCATTCACTAATCGAACAACAACTTGCTAATAGATCCCAAATGTTACGAAACCCCCACAATAATATTCAGTTACCAAAAACTAATTTTCAAAATTCGCCTAAAATGACAAATGAAATAACCACTCTTAGCAGAATTCATAACCCAAGTCATTTCAATACAAAATATTTTCCAAGTCAACCAATTAATATTCAACCTAGACCAGTCCAACAAAGATTTCCAACTAATCAACAAGTATTTGGTAAACCACAAAATGTCTTTAACAAAAATCCAAAACCTCAAGACATGCCAAAACCAATGTCTGGTGTAAGCATCACACCTAGAAGGCATCCCCAATCTTTTTAAAGACCTCTACAAAATAATTGGCAACGCAATCCCACGCAAATCCACTGGTATTTACTGAAATTACCCATCTTGAAAATAATAACCCTTCGATAGATTTCGCGCATAACGAAAACACTCCCCACACATTCGAACAAAATAACGAATATCTTGATCCCCAAGAACAAGACCTTTCAGAAACCCAAGATTTTTATACAGATGACAATTTTTATCAAGAAGATCAATATATAGGAGAAAATTCTGAAACCAATTCAAATTTTCAATTAAACGCCTCCCAAAAGGACAGTCCTACCTAGATATTAACGCCTTTCAAGACAACTCCCTTCCATATATCGAAATTTGCAATCCACCCTTAAAACTCTTAATAGATACCGGATCTCATACTTCTTTACTTCGACCCATCCTAGCAGAACAAAATTTCCCTGACAAAATATTTAATTCAAATCACACCCTTGTAACATGCATCGGGAAAACTAAAACCCAAAGTAAAGCAAAGATTCCACTTTTGCAAGAATTTAATATAAATACACCTTTAGAATTTATTCTTTTTAGCTTTCACGATTATTTCGATGGTATTTTAGGTATTCGCGACTTAAGAAAACTTAACCTAAATATAGATTTCTCTAATCAGTGTCTCTATAATGAACATATTTATATACCTCTTAAATATAGAAAAATTTCGAAATACAAAAGGTCGAAATTCCACCCAACAATATCGTTTTAAAAAGATCCGTACAACACTTCCTGATGACACCGAACTTTATATGCCCTACATAAAAAATGAAAGCATCAAAATTTCCCCGCATCACTTTTAAAAGTAAAAATAGTTTCGTCACTTTAGAAATAAGAAATCTCCTAAACCGTAGTATTCTTATTATATTTAACTCTCACGACATCGAAAAAATGCACACCTTTAACGCAAGTGAAAACGAAATCTATAACCTAGAGCAAATTTGTGAAATTAATTATATCGATAATTCACCCAATGAAGACAGAAATAATAACTTTTCCTTTATTCGATCTGACCATCTCAATGACGAAGAGTCATCGTGTCTAAAAAAGCTCTTAGCACAGTTCCCCAATATTTTGCATAAACCAAATGATAAACTAACCTTTTCAAGTCAAGTCAAACATAAAATCGAAACTTCTGACGAAATTCCAGTTCACACAAAATCATATCGATATCCCTATGTCCATAAACAAGAAGTCCAAAAGCAAATTAGTCAAATGCTATCTGATGGTATTATAAGACCCTCTTCAAGCCCTTGGTTTTCCCCCTGTGTGGATAGTACCGAAAAAATCGATGCATCTGGTAAACAAAAATGGAGAATTGTAATCGATTATAGAAAAGTTAATGAAAAACAATTGACGATCGTTACCCCTTCCTAATATTACTGATATCCTTGATAAACTCGGAAGAAGTCAATATTTCACGACACTAGACTTAGCGTCCGGATTCCACCAAATCGAAATGGATCCCCACTCTATTCCAAAAACAGCTTTCAGCGTAGAAAATGGTCATTACGAATATTTACGAATGCCATTTGGATTAAAAATGCCCCCGCTACATTTCAGCGAGTAATGGACAATGTTTTAAGAGATCTTCAAGGAAAAATATGTTTAGTCTATATGGACGACATAATCATTTTCTCTACATCCTTGCAAGAACATATATAAAATTTTTAAAACTTGTTTTCCAACGACTCCAAAACAACAACTTAAAAATACAATTAGATAAATCCGAATTTTTAAAGAAAAATGTCAATTTTAGGCCATGTTATTACGCCTGAAGGAATTAAACCTAACCCTAAGAAAATTGAAGCAATTCTAAATTTCCCTATTCCAAAAAACCCGAAAGAATAAAATCCTTTCTTGGTCTGATAGGCTATTACCGCAAATTTATTAAAAACTTTGCTAAGCTAACAAAACCCTTAACCCAATGTTTAAAGAAAAACGTGAAAGTCGAGCATACCCCTGAATTTGTTCAAGCATCGAAAAATGCAAAATAATGTTAACAAATGACCCAATACTTCAACACCCCGACTTTTCTAAACCTTTTGTTCTTACCACAGACGCTTCAAACTTTGCCATAGGAGCAATACTTTCACAAGGCCCTGTAGGTAAAGACCTACCTATTGCATATGCCTCTAGAACGTTAAACGCTGCCGAATGTAATTATTCTACAATTGAAAAAGAATTATTGGCAATCGTTTGGGCAACAAAATATTTCAGACCCTACCTTTTTGGCAAAAAATTCAAGATCATATCCGATCACAAACCCTTACAATGGTTATTTTCAATTAAAGAACCAAACTCCAAACTTGTAAGATGGCGACTAAAATTAGCCGAATATGACTATGAAATTATCTATAAAAAGGCAAATCCAACACAAATGCCGACGCCCTTAGTCGCATACCCTGCCAAATTAACGCCATTGAAGATGATCAAATGTCAATTATTCCACAAATCGACCCCGCAGAAGTATCCCTGAACTTAACAATAACGACCTAGACGAAATACTTGATATGCTCACAGAACCTAACAAACAAAAACACAATATAAATATAATCTCGACATTCAAATTAAATCACCTTATCCGTCTAATAGTAAAGACAAAACAGAGACACAAACCATACACTCAAGTCATGAAAATCCAGTCATAGGAGCACCCTATGTAAATAAATCTTTAAATATATATAAAAAACCAAATTATTTTTAGATACTCCTCAACAATAAGTTAAAAATCGAAAGACATTCTATCTTCGATAAAAACAGATTAATTATCTTCCTCCCTAATGACCCACCTGAAATAGACTTATGCAAAGTCATTAAAGAAAATTTTGTCCCTAACAAAACATACTGCATGTTCTTTAAAAACTTAACTTTTTGAACCAATTATACTCAACATTTTTTTAAACCTATTTTAAAAATAATGCATTCTAACTGTATATTTCGCGACTCCTTTTAGAAGACATAACAGACAAAGATGAAAAAAACAACAAAAAATAAAATATTATCACGAAACAAAAAACCCCACATCGCGGTCTACAAGAAAATATTATTTCTCTTAAGAAACACTTTTATTGGCCCAATTTAGAAGACGACGTAAAAACATACGTAAATTTATGCGAAATATGTCAAAAAACTAAGTATGAACGGCATCCAAATAAATTAGTATTTAAACTCTCCTTTAGGATATGAACCCTTCGATCACATTTATATAGACATATACAAAACACATAACACAAACTTTTTAACAATATTAGACAGTTTTTCTAAACTAGGACAAGCCTACCCCCTAACAACTTTGCATGGCCCTGAAGTAATCGAAAACCTGTTAAAATATTTTAATCATTACGGCCTACCCAGAAAAATCACCACCGATAACGGAAACTTACAAAAATGATATTTTAATGATAGAAAATAATCAATTACTAATACAAGAAAAAATTAAAGAAATTGACGCCAATGTGACGACATTAGCAGAAACTCTCTATTTGTCATTAATTTTGGATAACATTAATATTCAATTACTAAAAATGAAATCTACTCTAACTAATATAGAGAATGCCATTAGTTTTGCAAAATTAAATATTATGCATAACACTATATTAAATGAATTCCAACTTAATGAAGTGATTAACCGCATTCCATCAGCAAACCTTATCAAATTTTCCAAACTAATTTCTTATTACAAAATAATGAGTCCTCAAGTAAAAATAATTAATAAAAATGTAATTTTTGCAATACATATACCAATTATTGCTCCAACTCTATTTGAATTATATAAAATATATCCTATTCCTATCCTTAATCGAACAATAATTATCCCCAAACCATTCTTGTTGCTTGCAAAAGAAGAATATTATTCTACACTGGAAGAGTGTCCCAAAATTGAAAACACCTTCATATGTACCAGAGAAGCCCTCTCAGTCGACAACGCCTGTGTTGTGAAAATTTTGCAAACAAACGAAAATACCTGTCCAGTTGTCAACATACAGTTTACCACACACCAGCGTACTTCGCATAAGCAAAAATGAAGTACTAATAATTCCAGCCAATGCAACGCTAATCAAGAGCAATTGCCTAGGACAAAGAAAATATACTTCTATAACAAAGCCAACCGTAATTAGTTTAAATAATTGCTCTACTACAATAAACGGACAATTGTTTAAGAAAGAAGAATCCTCAGACATCTTCTTCAGCTTGGAAACTCCCAAATTAAAATTTCAAGAAAATCCAAATATAAATACACAAATTCATTTGCAAACCGTCAACCACAAGGATCTCCAAGAAGCAAACAAGATAATTTCTACACTAAAATTTCATAATATGCAAAACTCCAATGCCACTTATTGGACTCCAAGCTTTATAATCTGCATTGTTGTAATACTTATCCTAATATCTGGAAGCATTATATGGTATTTTTGGCAAATCCGAATAAACACCAAGAAAAACCAGAGGCCCGCCGATATTGAACTTCAAGAAAACTCAGAAAAGCGTCAACCTCTCTTTTCCGAGACTTAAGGAGGGAGGAGTTATGTTGCTAGAATTTAAGAAATGCACTTATCTTAATTACCCTTAATGTTTACTTTCTAATGATAACCTCTTTGTATAAATAGGCCAACTCTCTAGTTTTAGTCATTCTAGTTTTGTACTTGACGTAGTTAAGATCGTTGTATCCTAATTTTCGCTAGTATATTAGAATCATTGTAATTTTGTTTTTTGAAATAAAAAGTTTTTTTTATAAAGACTTCCGTTTCGAAAGACGTAACTCGAGTATTAAACTGGCATTTTCATAAAATAAATGCAATGGGAAATTAGAAGTTTATTCGCTTATTTCCAAATAACAGCACTGTATTTTCAAATAACAGCACTGTTTTTTAAATAACAGCACTGTTTTTTAAATAACAGCACTGTGTCTTCAAATAACAGCCCTGTATTTTCAAATTACAGCACTGTTTTTTAAATAACAGCCCTGTATTTTCAAATAACAGCCCTGTTTTTCTAAATAACAGATAGATATGCAAATGAGGCTTATCAATGTCCGGTGACCTTGAGGCGGGTAACCTTTTATCTCGACGGACAGCGGACAGCGGACATCTGCTCTATGACGTCATCGTGGATTGTCTCTTTCTCTCTCTTTAAGGTGTTATCTTGTCTTCCTTCCTCCTTTCTCTCCAGACTCTCCAGAGAGAGAAAGAGACAAACCACGATGACGTCATAGAGCAGATGTCCGCTGTCCGCTGTCCGCCGAGATAAAGGTTACCCTCAGTCACCGGACATTGATAAGCCTCATTTCATACCTAAAGCTACCCTGATATGAATAAATTATAATCCACTTCAACTAACCAATCACAAGACAGTTGCCAGAAGCCTCGATGACGTCATGCGAAACAATTGCGTAATATTATGCAATATTATGTAAATGGTACTACTTTGCACGGTTGGCGTTTGCTGTTATTTAAAAATACAGTGCTGTTATTTGGAAATACAGTGCTGTTATTTAAAATACAGGGCTGTTATTTGAAAATACAGGGCTGTTATTTGAAAATATAGAGCTGTTATTTAAAATTCAGGGCTGTTTTTTAAATAACAGGGCTGTTATTTGAAAATACAGGGCTGTTATTTAAAATACAGGGCTGTTATTTGGAAAAACAGGGCTGTTATTTGAAAATACAGGGCTGTTATTTAAAAAACAGTGCTGTTATTTGAAAATACAGGGCTGTTATTTGAAAATACAGTGCTGTTATTTAAAAAACAGTGCTGTTATTTGAAAATACAGTGCTGTTATTTGGAAATAAGCGATTAAACTTCTAAATTCCCATTGCATTTATTTTATGAAAATGCCAGTTTAATACTCGTAATATTCTTTGAGTTGGAAACGCATTTATGGTAGAGAGATAAAAATTTTGTATGATTGCATCTTGTTTATTTATTTTCCAAAATATACAGTTAAACAAAGCCCTTCTGACCTTCAAATAATTAGTGAAACATCTATTCCGTAACCTGAAAGAATAAGGAAAACGTCATTATGTATATACTCCTGTATTACATGTTAACCGTTAAAGATTCTAATTCTAATGATTTGTCTAAATATTTATCGAAACGTATACTTCCTAAATTAAACTACTAAAGATTTACTTAAAAGAATTTTTATATCTATAGTTTGTACTTTAATCTTAGTTAAAACGCTGTATAAGTTAAGTTGTTAAATTGTATAAATCTTTTTAATTAAGGCTTTGCTATTTTGATCGAAAGTCTATAATTTGATAAAAGGTGGAGAAAAATTAGATTTTATTTAAAAACGAATTATTTCAATCGTATAATAAATAAAAGAAGTTATACGTAGTGATGCCAAAAGGGCTTTATGCCAGTATTAAATTTGAACCATGTATGTTTTAACATCTTGAGTTAGAATTAAAAACGAATTATTTAAACCTGTTGATAAATAAAAAAGTTATACATAGTGTTGCCAAAAAAGCTTTATGCTTATATTAAATATGTATGTTTTAACATCCTGAATTAGAATAAAAAAGAATTATTTAAATAGGATAATAAATAAAAAAGTTATACGTGGTGTTGCCAAAAGGGCATTATGCTAATATTAAATTTAAACTACTCATATGTGTATTTTAGTATCTTGAAACATTTATACCCGGTTGCAGAAAGCGTGATTAGTACTTTGAATGGTTAACGAAATGTCAGATTTTGACAGGTTGCCTACTAAAACCATTGAATAACACTGACATAAGGTTCTGTTAAACATTCTAAACCTTGATTAACTTTTGTGCAACCCGGGGTTAGAGAAAAAAACGACATTGATCCGACAAATAGAAGCTGAGATATAAGCAAAAAACATATAAGGACCTTTGGAAAAGGTGCGCAAATGCTTAAAACACATGTTCTGTCTAAACCATTATTAAAAACTTGTTCAAATAGCGATCTTTCATATAAACACTTTTTTAATTATACCCTTTTTTAGCACTTGTACATATTTAATACAAATACTATTTTTAATAACCAAATGCATAAGTAAAACGACTTGCGCTATAAACAATGCTTTCTAATATTAAACAACGTTTCGATTTTACCCATCATCCTCATCGTCGGGGTTCCGGTGTTAGCCGATAACTTCCGAACGGTATAACTTACAATTTTCGCGATAAATCAATCCCTTCTGCTATGTATCCTAAACAAAGTTTCGATTTTACCCGTCATCCTCATCATCGGGGTTCAGGTGTTAACCGATAACTTCCGAACGTTATGTCTTACAATTTTCGCACAATATAAGACCTTAGCACAAGTAAACAACGTTTCGATTTTAACCGCCATTGTCGTCGTCGAGGCGTGACAGGTGACAGCTGCCAGGCGTCATTATTTTAGCACATGCGTAAGACCTTAACATATATCTCATCCACGTAAGATACATTTCCTAAGTCACGTGGGTCGCGAAATATGACAGGTGACAGGCGACATTATTTTAACGCATGCGTAAGACCCCAAGATAGGTCTAGCCTACGTAAGCAGGTTCTAAGTCACGTGGGTCGCGAAATATGACAGGCGACAGGTGATATTTGACAGCTGACAGGCGCCATTATTTTAGTACCTGTGTGTAAGACCCTAAGATACATCTCATACACGTAACCTAACTTTTATAAGTCACATGGTTTTGACGTTTGACGTTTAACATTTGACATTTGACAGCTAACAGCAGCCATTTTTTTAGCGCATGCGTAATACTCTAAAATATATCTCATACACGTAACCTAACTTTTCTAAGTCACATGGTTCGCGAAATATGATAGTTGACAGCTGACATTTGACATTTGATCACCGCCATTTTTTTAGCGCATGCGTAATACTCTAAAATATATCTCATACACGTAACCTAACTTTTCTAAGTCACGTGGTTCGCAAAATATGACAGTTGACAGCTGACATTTGACAGGTGACAGGCGCCATTTTTTTAACGCATGCGCAGTACTCTAAAATAAGCCTCGCCCAAGATTCCTAATTAATGTATGACGTCAAGATTTCGAGATAAACGCCTTAGCCGGATTGGGCTGCCCATGAACATACCATCTAGGTCTACTACACACTAAGACGTGGGTTCGAATCCTGCTGGGTGCTGACTTTTTTAATTTTTTTATTAGTTCCTCAGGTGTTTTACAACCATACATGGTTTACCAATATTATTAATGACAGTTAAACGACCTTATTACTACTATTTTTCCTTTACTATGATACTCACGTGTGCTGGCGTAATACTCAGGATCCTATACATTCATTTCACCTTAATATTTAATATTCCCCTATAGCTCAGTGGTAGAGCTCTAGACTTTGAAGCACTAGGACGACGGTTCAAATCCTGCTAGGTGACGACTTTTTAATTTAATTAATTCCAAATTCTCTTCTACTAAACATTTATTTCAACTTAATAATTAATACTCCCCGGTGGCTCAGTGGTAGAGCTCTGGGTTTTCAAGCACTAGGACGGTGGTTCAAATCCTGCTACGTGAGGACTTTTTTATTTATTTCCAAAATTACTCGAGGTCCCCTAATGAGTTCATATTTCATAATCTTGGTCAGCGCCATAATCTAAAGTCAAGCAACATCGGGCGTGTCCATTTCTTAGCTGGGTGGCCGCTTGGCACGTGGTGCTAGACCGGAAGTAAAATCTAAATCGGACCTTAAAATTCTCCCATAAGAAATACATGGGAAAATGATGGATTTTGCGGCCGTACCCGCTTAGCTTATCTACTACCTTGCATCGAACTTTTAAGAAATATAAAAAAAAACATACCATTGGTAAGAAAATTACCTCAGAACACTAATACACTATTTGAAATATTAAAATTCATAAATAAAAACATACTTGCGAAACTTTCAATTATGTTAAACCTATAGTTAGACCCAGTGTATATACAAACTAAGTTAAACCATATATTATGTGAGTTCCGACAAAAAAAAACGAACATATATCGTCAGCTTACTTTTAATACCTCGTAAGTAGAAGTTTTACGGATTTTACGATTTTAACAGTTTTTGGACAACAATTAACTATTACACTTTTTATTAAAAACTTGTATATATATTTAATAAATTTTAGGACAGGTAACTTCATCTAAGTTTTTTTTATCACATGTTTATTGACATTGCGCAAATGTTACTTTAAGACCATTCTTTGGACAGGTTTAGCTACTAAGTTGCAAATTTTGAGGCATGTTCATATGAACTTTTTTTATAACACTAAAATCTTGGACTTCCATTGTCTTTATTTGTTATTTGTTACACAACAGAAAGCCCTTACAAAGACAAAGTTAATTTTATTAAATGACTCCCTATGTTTTTTGTTACATTTTTGTTTTCTACATTGAATTCCAAATACCCTTTATCTGGCATATTATACACCTATATTCAATTGTTTACGAGATATTCGCATTTAAATACAAATTTAGAATAAAAAAATCCGCTCATCTCTTAATGTTGTTTTACGTTTCTATGGTTTTAGCGGTTTTTGTAGAGTGACAAAACGCCCTAGTAATAACTAATAAGTAATTAGATATCACATGACCAGTAGAAATAGGTAAAACCTTAAACAAGAAAAAAACGATTTAAACAATTTTTTTACAGATTAATAAAACTGTCGTTTTGACATTTTTATTAATCTCCATAGCATATATGGTTATTATGCAACTCTCAAAAAACCGCTGAAACCATAAAAACTTAAAACGACATTAAAAGATGAGCGGATTTTTCCCTTCTAAATTTGTATTTAAATGCGAATATCTCGTAAACACTTGATTATAGGGATATAATATGCTGAATAAAAATATTTAGAATTTTATGCAGAAAACCAAAATGGAACAAAAAGTATAGTGATTCATTTAAAAAAATGAACTTGGTTCTTGTACAGACTTTTTGATACACCCTGTATACATAACATTATTCGCAAAATGTAGAGCAGTAAAAACCAAAATATTTTTGTAAAAAACATTTTTTTCCAATTTGAATATTTAAAGCAATAAATGGGGGGTCTCACTTTACAGACTTACCCTGTATATATATATATATATATATATATATATATATATATATATATATATATATATATATATATATATATATATATATATATATATATATATATATATATATATATATATATATATATATATATATATATATATATATATATATATATATATATATATATATATATATATATATATATATATATATATATATAAAAACCGGGTGACAACGAAATCACTACCCAGCCCTTTATTTTCTTGAATAAAAACATATGGCTTTCAAATTTTAAGATGATATATTATATTATAAAATGCCAATTTTACATATTATAACATGTGTCTATCACTTCCGGTTTAACCGGAAACGACATCAACTTTGATTTTTGCAATGGAACACTCTCTATATTTTTTGGAATTTGGATCCTGCGGATCATTTCTGATATAAAATCTATATTATATCCTATACCTATCTGTGCTTGTTTTTAAGAAAATGGCGATTAAAGAAGTCCAAACTACCGCACATTATGCAGTTTTATGGGAAAACAAATAAATCTTATTAAAATATATTATGTTTAATTTAATTCTTCCTGAAGACTCTATTTGTGGAGGTCATAATAAAACTACTTCCGGCATTACCGGAAGTACTGCAAAAATTGACTTTTCTAATAATGTTGCTTCAAAAATGTTAATGCAACACCCTGTATATTTTTTAAAATTTAAATTTTACAAGTCATGATATAAAATGTCCATTATATCCTATATCTATCTTTGATAGTTTTTGAGGAAAGGGCGATTGAAATGTTCAAACGACCGCACATTATGCAGTTATAGGGGCAAACAATTTTCTCGAAAACTAACAAAGATAGGTATATGATATAATATAGATTTTATATCAGAAATGAGCCGTAGAATCCAAATTTTAAAAAATATACAGGATGTTACTTAAATTTTAAAGTAACATTATTAGAAAATCATATTTCAGCACTTCCGGTAAAGCCGGAACTAGTTTTATTACCCACAGATAGGGTCTTTAAAAAAAATTAAATTAAACATATAAAATTTTTATAACATTTATTTGTTTTCCCATAAAACTGTATAATATGCGGTCGTTTGGAAATCTTCAATCGCCTTTTTCTCAAAAACAAGCAGAGATAGGTATAGGATATAATATAGATTTTATATCAGAAATGATCTGTAGAATCAAATTCCGAAAATATACAGGGTGTTCCATTGAAAAAATCAAAGTTGATGTCGTTTCCGGAAACCGAAGTGATGAAACGTGTTATAATATCCAAAATTGTCATCTTATAATATAATATGTCATCCTAAAATTGAAAGCCATATTTTTCATTCAAAAAAATAAAGGGATTGGTAGTGATTTCTTTACGTATATATATATATATATATATATATATATATATATATATATATATATATATATATTATATAATATATATATATATATATATATATATATATATATATATATATATATATATATATATATATATATATATATATATATATATATATATATATATATATATATATATATATATATATATATATATATATATATATATATATATATATATATATATATATATATATATATATATATATATATATATATATATATATATATATATATATATGGCGAGTTGAACCTTACGGATTGAATTTTAATGTATTAGACACTAATAGATAGAGAGTAGACAGAGAACGACTGCATAGGAAACCTCCCACCCATAGCGACGCCGATTCCCCGTACCGCTCGCATGTGAATTTAATTTCGGCTGGCTCGCAGTGATGTTTAGCAAGCGCTTGGAGCCATAGGTCAGCCTCGAATCAAGTATTGGAATTTTACGCGCTCACGATAGATAAAAATGTATGTTGTTTTTTAACGTGCCCATAATCGCAAGTCAAAAAAACAATACCATTTAATGATATTAATCTTTTGTTTAACAGTGAAGACCATTTTTATTTTATTACTGTATCCGTCTTCGTACCAAAGGTGGAAATAAATTGTAAACATGATCGACTAACACGTACTTAGGTATGCGAGCAATTGCAACCGAACTTTGACCGGACTGATAAGCGCAACGACGACACGATAACCGCCCAGGGTGGAGCGAAATTTGTTCTCTCTCTACTCCGTCTCCTTCTCTTACACATTGCGCAAAAATCATATTCGAAATTTTTCAAGCGCCGAACGTGTATATATATATATATATATATATATATATATATATATATATATATATATATAATATATAAATATATATATATATATATATATATATATATATATATATATATATATATATATATATATATATATATATATATATATATATATATATATATATATATATATATATATATATATATATATATATATATATATATATATATATATATATATATATATCGATCTCCTATGCTACTATGTGTATTGCTTATCGTTTAAATATTTTTATTATCGATTTAAATATTAATATCAACAATTTATGAAGACAGTTACTTGTTCAGAATGATCTTAAGAAAATTTTAATAATATTTTTAACATAAAAGAAGTTTATTTAGCATTAAACTTTTAAAACATTTCTCTTATTAAGCTATGTAGTTCTTCTTAGTTTAAAGCCATTCTTATTTAAAATTATTGTATTCACCTATATATTTACTAATTTAAAATATAATCAAATTAAAGTTTTAACATCAATTTAACTGAAAAAAAAACTATATAAAAGAAAATCATGTTAAAAATATGATTAAAATTTTTTAAAGATCTTTTTAAACGAGTATATGTCTATAAATTATTAATATTATTATTTAAATCGATAATAAAAAAATGTATAACGATGAGCTATACACATAGTAGCATAGAAGATCGATAATATACTTATGATAATAGTAGAAGTTCTTAGCCTTGTTATATAATTCAATAAAGATAATAGTTTCTTGGGCATATGGCTCCCAATTAAAAAAAATAATTACGTTGTTAGAGTTATGCTTTTTGCTAATCGCATTAAAATTACGGGGTTTCCAAAAGGATGGAAACCTCGGGTGTGGCTAAGTCGGCTACATGTTTCACCCTTGTTGGGGATGGTCACATCCGCTGTAAGCCAAGACACGACTGACGAAGGCTCACCAAGTCTTCAAATATATCCTACATAAAAGTAAGGAAACATTTAAATAACCATGGCGCCATCTAACAGACTAATCCCAATGCAACCAGTAAAGCATATTAATATAAAAAGATGTTAAATAGTAAACAATTTAAATAATGTTAAAAAGTGCCATCTAGGTAGGCATGGCCATATTATTCAAAAATCTCAAAACAGACACCTTTTGACAAAGCCACAAGGCCACTCATTAGTTCACGTGTTGTGAAAAGCATAGCTCTAACTACGTAATTATATATATATATATATATATATATATATATATATATATATATATATATATATATATATATATATATATATATATATATATATATATATATATATATATATATATATATATATATATATATATATATATATATATATATATATATATATATATATATATATATATATATATATATATATATTTATATATATATATATATATATATATATATATATATATATATATATATATATACTTATATATCAGAAGGTTATTCTGACTTTTAGAAGAAATAGTTACATACAAAAGTCTATTAAACGACCTATCAAACATAAAGAGATTATTAAGCTACTATTGCGAGGAATATCTTAAGAAAACCTCCACTACTAATACTGGAAAACTGTGCATAAAAATAAAAGATGACTTTAATGTACCAGGATAATTGATAGGTCCTAAAACTTATAGATATAGTAACCAGAAGATTTATACACTGGATAAGAGATGAAAAAAAATAGGATGAATTAGTAGTTGTTTTTTTAATATTTTAAAAGTAAGAGAACTAAATAAGTCAATTTTTTTTGTTTTTCTTTAATCTGCTGTTTTTAAGTTAAAGTATGAATAGTGCACATGATGAAACCAAATAGCCGTAACAATATCATTTACAAATTTCTGATAATTTTAACATTATTATATAAAAAAATCAAAAATATCAAGTAGCATTTCTTAGGCAAAAAAATTAGACGGTTCCGCAACAGATTGCTTATTTTAATTTTTAATTCAAAACCGCCCCCCACCAGAAAAAAACACGTATGTGATTTAGTTTGTGTGAAAAAAAATTGATTTATTTAACCATGTTAGGTTTCTGCTGAGGTGTATTTGTCTATGCAAATCGGACGGACTATAGTATTTAAATGTCAGTATTTAATTTCAGAGGGTTTTAGGTATACCAAAGGTAAAATTTTATGTAATAATGACCATTAAAATTTCATACGTTCGGTTCTGTTATTATAAATAATATTTTATTAGTTTTATAAAAGGCTCTACAAAAGATGTTTTAAAAATATTGTTTTATTTAAACAACTCTAAAATTGTTGCATAAGGGTGTCAGAGGTACTTGGGTAAATAAATTAGTTTAATAGTTTTAATTTAATATATTCTAATAGTATTTTTAAAGGTACTGTAACTAGAGTATCGCTTATGTTTACCAAGATTTTAAAAATGTAGTCTGAGTTGTTAAATGTAAATAGAAAATAAATATCGATACAAAAAACAAGATTTTTTTTTATTTTTATTTTGGATGTTTGAAAACAGTCAAAAATATATTTAAAAATATATTTAAAATAAGGCATGGTCAACATATTAAAAAACAATTTAGGCTGTCCATTATTCTAACTTAATAATTAAAAAGTACTTGTTTTGGAATATATAAAATATAACCATAAGTTAGTTATTAGCTCTAAAAATTATCTAGGATATTTAAAATTGTGTGTCTAAAAAGTAAGACATGGGAACTATACCAAATAATTGAATACCGGATGCCTCCATTTTCCATCCCTAGGAAGGGGCGGAAAATCAAGTTTTGTACGCCGGAATTGCAACAGTGATATTTTCATGTACTTGTCAACGCTGAAACTAAATTTGTGATAAAAAAATTTTTACTCTACTAAAATTGACCCTCTAGGACCAAAACTCCTCTGGGTAAGGGTAAAAAATCGAGTTCTGGGCGCCGGACTCGCAACGGTGGTATTGCTTATGTTCTTTAACTTACCCCCATTTACTGTATATACTTTATATACTTGGCAGCGACCCGACACATAGTGGGCTATTTGATAACAACAAGTGCAGAATATATTTAGCATACACGAGACATATGCGATCCGATCCAGAATCTCCATCTCTTTTTTTGATCTAGATTCATCACTGAAAAATACTTATAAATACCACCGTTGCGATTCCGGAGTCCAGAACTCAATTTTCCACCCCTACGTTGGGGTAGTTTTATTCCTAGAGTGTGAATTTCAGTAGGGTAACAGCTTTTCAATCACAAATTTAAGTCCAGCGATGACAAGTACATGAGATATACCACCGTTACGATTCCGGCGGCCAAAATTCGTTTTTTCAACCCTCCCGCAAAGAGAAATGCTGGCTATTTGGTTTTTTACCAGTGCCATAAAACGCAACCACACACACACACTCAACCCTCCCTTTGGGTAGTTTGGTCTTAAAGGGTGAAAAATCTTTCGATCACAAATTTAGGTCCAGCATTGACAATGACAGGGTGCAAAACTCGATTTTTCACCCTTTAGTTTGGTAAAGAATTTCAGTAGGAGAAAAACTTTTCGACCACTAATTTGGATCGCCATGGATAATCATCTGGCATCCATCTTTTGTAGGGATAGCTTTGGGCCTCTAATGTCAATCCTAGACAACCAGGGCCCTTTCTGATGCCGGATTCGGATTCGGCGTCGACAAATACACATTATGGTCCCATTGAAAATTATTATTTTAACAAAGCAATTTTATAAACTATGTGTAATATTTCTGTCTTATTTTCTTATATAATTAAAAAATTATTTCTTGTTAGTTTGTCTCTCGTTTGGGTCCTTAGTCTAGTAACAAAATATCGTATCGTTTTTTTTTGTCAGATGAAAACATCTGAAAACTGTTACGCAATATTTTGTGCCTCAAAGAAAAAACGAATGTTAGGAAATTTGTAAAAACTTAAAGAAAATAATTTGGATATCTTTTCATTAGTAACAGTTAACAAGTTAACACTTTAACGTTAAATAAGAACATTGCAGCATGTATTATGTGTTCTTACATTAGTAATTACATTAGCATTATCAAATATATATATATATATATATATATATATATATATATATATATATATATATATATATATATATATATATATATATATATATATATATATATATATATATATATATATATATATATATATATATATATAAAATATATATATATATATATATATATATATATATATATATATATATATATATATATATATATATATATATATATATATATATATATATATATATATAAGAAAAGTTTATCTATACTTCTATACCTAAAAGTTTCAGTTATTTTAAAGGTAAAGAAGGAAATGAAACTTCGGTAGTAGGTATAAAATTTTATATTAAATGCTGTCGAGCGCTTTTGACCAAACTAGGTCATCAACAGGAATGACACTAAAAGTAAGGTAATAAATAGTTTTTTGAATAAAACAAAAATTATCTCACTTTTCAAAATTACAGATACTTAGTCATATGACACAAAACAAATATAAACATTAAAAATGATAAATATTTTAAAATTCAAAAACAGTTAGACATACATATTAAAACAATATTGTAATATAATCATAATCAAAAAGAGAAAAGAATTTGCAAAAAACTACAAAAACTAATTTTATTGGTATGCCTCTGCTGACAATACAGGCCGTTGTACAAACCATATAAGTAATAGAAAAAACTAATTTATTTAAGTTGACGAACTTTTGTCTTTATGTTTAATAAGAAAATTTAAAAATATTAGTTTAAAGTTTTACGTGGGATTGACGTGGGTATTTAGACAATTTGGCCTTATTGAAGAAGGTTTAATTTTTTAAAAACATTTATCTTAACCTTGGTGTTAAGATCAAAGATAATATACTACGGATAAATGAAATTAATACTATTTATTGATACCCCTAATGGACTTTGTAACGACCATTCAAAAATTTTCGTATCCAACAAAGTTAAACATGTTGCCCCCTCTATATTGGCGTGATAAAGGACTCAAAATACACAATTGTTTAGCCGCCCGCTTTCGCTACTCCGTGTTCAAAATAAGTTAAAACAATTATTTGGCAATTTTGTTTTGGGGAGGGTTACAAGATTAATTTTATTCCATTTAAAGTTTTATATTGAACTGATTTAAAACGGGCCCCATTAAATGAACCATCTATTCAAAAGTTTTGTTTATCTTTGAAAGTTATGTACTATTTTGTAATTATTTGGTGACAAAAATTGGTAGTCATTGTACTTAATGTAAAAGCCAAATGATGGAATTGATGGTCGATGAAGGCGTTCTTTAATCCTGACTTCCAACGGTCTGCAAGTTCTACCCACATAGGTAGGTTGACATCTGTCACAATTTAATTTATAGTTCACCGCTCTTTTTAGTGACGTTCATTGTATTTTTATTGTTTATCAAAATAAAAGAAAAAGTCTTAACTGTTTTAAAATTTACTTTAATTTCATCATTGCAGGAGTTGCGAATTCGTGCAACCTTATTCGAATAGGAACACAAGAAAGGTTGATAATACTATTTTTTGGCCTTTAAAATTTGTTCAGGAAAAGTAAGTTTTTTAAGGTTTTAAAGTTTATTTTGTTGATTAATTTATCTCTTATATCTGGATTATAACCATTATTCTGAACAATTCATTTATTAGTATTAAATTCAATTATTCGATTTTTATCTGACATAGGAAGAGCCCAAAGTTCTGTGGATGTAACTGTAAAAAGCTGACATTATTATTCTTTACCTTTCTTCCTGTTCGAATAAAGTTACACGGATTCTGCACTCCTGCAATGCTGAAATTAAAGTAACTTTTAAAATAGTAAACATTCTTTTTTTTAACTTAGTAAACAATTAATATCACTTAAAAGAGCGGTGTATGTAAGTTAAATTATGACACATGTCAAGCTACCTATGTGGGTAGAACTTGCCGGTCAGGATTGGAGGTCAGTATTAAAGAACACCTTAACCGACCATCAACTTTATCATTTGGCTTTCACATTAAGTACAATGACCAATAACATTAACCACCAAGGATTAGGACTAAACCTTTTTGAAGATCTGAAAATTGCAAGGATCAATTCAATAAGCCCGAATTGTCTAATATCCAGGTCAATTTAACGTGTAAGTTCAAACCAATATTTTAAAATTTACTTATTAAACATAGACACCAAAGTTCGTCTACTTGAATAAATTAATTTTATCAATAACTTATTCTGTTTGTACAACGGCCTGTATTGTCAGCCTATAGGCATACCAATAAAAGTATTGTTTGTAGTTTTTTTCAAATTCTTTAGCTTTTTTAATTAGGATTATATTGCAATATTGTTTTAATATATGTATATGTCTAAGTGTTTGTAAATTTTAAAGTGTTTATCATATTTAATGTTTATATTTATAGTTTGTTTTGTGTCATATGACTAAGTATGTGTAATGTTGATAAGTAAGTGAGAAAATATTTATTTTATTCAAAAAAACTATTAATTACCTTACTTTCAGTGTCGGTCCTGATGATGGCCTAGTTTGGTCGAAAGCGCTCTACAGCATTTAATATAAAATTTTATACCTATTACCGTCGGTAATTTACCGAAGTTTAGTTCCCTTCTATTATTAAAATATACTAGCAAAGCAACGTTTGTTTAAATAAATCGATTTTAAATTATAGAATTTAATATATATATATATATATATATATATATATATATATAATATATATATATATATTATATATATATATAATATATATATAATATATATATATATATATATATATATATATTATATATATATATATATATATATATATATATATATTTAATTTATATATGTTGGCGGTAACTGGTATTATTTTTTAGAATATCGTCTAATGTAATTTTCTGTAAAACTTTTCCGAATGTTTAAATAAAAATGGATATCAATGATCTATTTGCGCAAAATACTTCCTAATCGATTTTATAATTAAGACTAAACAGACAAAATTTCATCTAATTACTTTTTATTTTCTACCAGTTTTATTAAAGAATAATAAATTTGAAGTGTTTTTTCTTCGCCATCAAACTTGTATTGTTGTGGTGCCTGGAGCGGGACTTTACTCCATAATATGTATAAACTTAGGGAGTGTAATTACTGGAGTTTGTGATTAATGAATCCCTTGGGCCGTAATTACAATTAAAACCTTTCGCCCTTGGTTTATAAGGTCTAGATATTGCAGACTTGGTATTTAAAGTGGTGTATATCCCTTCCTTACATTCGTTTGGTACATATTTAGGCTTTAATAAAGGAGCAGCACACGATATATACTGACGTTAGTTGGGAAGACGTAGTTGTTTATTTTTATTATGTTTGGAGAATTAGTTAAGTAAAGTATTTTTAACAAAAAACCAAAACTGCATTTTGGACGTTTTTTGCGTATTATATTAGAAACTATTTTAAATCTAAAGTTATATAAAACTTACAATTTTTTAAGACTATCAACTGTAGTCACTTATGACAATTTGTACTGATTTAGCTTAGGGCACTAAAGACAATCTTAAATCTGGGCATTTCTTTAAATAAAACTTAAAGAATGGTTATACAGGATGTTACAGAATGTTTTATGGAAAATTTGTTACAAGAAATAGAAAATTTACAATTTAACGAGGAAAACCTAACCAAAACTAACCAGAACTAGGTACCTGTTTGAAAGTTATTGTTTGTTGATTCTGGTTAGTTTTTTCCCTTATAAAATTTTCTTGTTTTACGTAAAAAATAAGAAAAATCGAGATAATACATACCTATACTTTTTTAATTGGTTGTTTTTTCGTGTATGTTTTTCATAGTCAAAAATAGGGTAGGCCCCACTTCCTGATAAGTACCTTAAATAAAATAAAATCAAAACATTTAAAATTATTATATATATGATTTATTTACAACAAAAAAAAACAAATAAATATTATTCAAACAAACCTGTAAACAAACAAATAATTTAACTAACTTTACAATTTCAAAAAATATCCATAGATAAATACTTGAAAAAAATTATAGACCATTTACTTAAACTCATTTATACTATACAATAATTTCTCAAATATAAATATATACATAATAAATATCTCTCGGAAATGTGTAACAGCAGATTATGCATTTTTAACTGAGTACTTCTGCCCTAACACTTTTCTCAAAGAAATTGGTCAATGTACTCCTCTAAAAGAGACTGGACACAAACCCTAAGCGTCTTGAATACTGCTTAAGAGTAGACCAGTACCCTTCTATATGGTTTATATATACCCCTGTCAACGGATCAACAAAATTTGTTGAATGGTTGACAGTTTTATGTACCGGGTGTCCAAATAAGAAAGGACGCCGGCTGTATCTCAGAAAATGTTTATCGCACAGCGTTGGGAAAAATATTTTTTGTAAAAGTGGACAAGAGAAATAGCTGGAAATTATTTTCAAGTTTCTAAAATTTCCGCTAAGGGGCGTAACTGCTATCTTGAATCTAAAAAAAGTGATGTTTCTGTAAATTTTGCATCATTAACCTAACAAAAAAATACCTGATCTTTAAAGTCGAGGCTCCGCAGCAATGTTTGTGGGTCCTGAACCTGTTTTTGGAATACCAAAAGCCTCGGTTCATGGCTACATGACTCGGTGGATTCAAACACAACATCAGTCATACTGGAACCACATTCCAAGGCAACATCATAGTAAATCAATGTTGGACTCACCATCGAAAGCATTGACAAGTGAATTACTAAAACTAAATAGGAATCAGATTAGACTAGTGACAGGATTAATAACCGGACACTGCACTCTAAGAAAACATATGCACACTATGGGCATCTATAGAGAAGAACCCATTTGCAGACTATGTGACGAAGAGGAAGAGACAGCCTCTCACATCATATATGAGTGCCCTGCACTTACATACTGGAGAACAAATCAAAACCTCATTGTGGACACTAACCACCAGGAGGCTGGAGACCAGAAAAGAACAGTAAAAGGGCTACTACACCTGTCTAAGGTGTCAAACCTTTTTAACTGAAACAAATACACAAGAGATACAACAAGCCCTGTAGGCTGCAGTGTCGAGGCGGACAAAAACTTGTGTATCTATTTTATCAATCAATCAATCAATCAAAGTCGAGGATAATTTAAACCTTTTTTGTTTGACAATTTTTGCTGTATCTCTAAAAATAAAGTGGTGGGGGGAATTTAAAGGTTTCCGTAAAAAACACCCTGTATCTTCGAAACGGCTAAGCCGATTTTAACAAACTTGGGCCAGTTGAAAAGAGCTATTCTTGTGTTTTAAATCTTAAAATATTTAAAGTTTTTTTAGTTTCATATGTCCCGCTAGAGAGCTTTTTTCGACATTCCGACAGAAATGGTTAATTTTCTCAAAAAAATGGTATAATTTTTTTCTTTATGAAACAGTAGCTAGATAATGCCTAAACAAGCTCGTGAAAACCGCATCTCGATATCTTGTTTCTAACCCAAAATTTAGAATAAAGAAAATTTTATACGTCAATATCTCAAAAACTGTAAAAGCTACAAGAAATTTTATAAAAATAAATTGTGTATTTTTACAAAACATCTAATTTAAGTAAAATAATATTTTCATCTAAATGCAGTACTTTACGAGTTATAACCAAAAAAGCAAATTCTAGGGGTATACCTTGAAAAAATCCTGAAAATTCTATTTTTTGATTATAACTAGTAAACTATTGCATTTAGACGAAAAGATTATATTACCCAAATTGAAGGTTTTCTAAAAATACATAATTTATGTCATATAATATTTCTTGTATCTTTTATAGTTTTTGAGATATTGACGTATAAAATTTTCTTTGGCATAAATTTTGGATAAGGAACAAGAAATTGAGATACGGTTTTCGCGAGCTTGTTTAGGCATTATTTAACTACTTAAAAAAAAATATACTAATGCATTTAATTTTTTTGAGAAAATTATCCATTTCTGTCGGAATGATGGAAAAAGCCCTCTAGCGGCGACATGTCAAACTAACAAAACTTCAAATATTATACCATTTATAGCCCAAGAATAGCTCTTTTTAACTAGCCCAAGTTTGTTAAAATCGGCTTAGCCGTTTCGAAGATACAAGGTGTTTTTAACGGAAACCTTTAAATACCCCCCACTACTTTAGTTTTAGAGATACAGCAAAAATTGTCAAACAAAAAAGGTTCAAATTATCCTCGACTTTTAAAATTAGGTATTTTTTTGTAAGGTTAATATAACAAAATTCACAGAAACATCACTTTTTTAGATTCAAGATTGCTTTTACGCCCTCTAGCGTCCATTTCAGAAACTTGAAAATAATTTCCAGCTATTTCTCTTATCCACTTTTACAAAAATATTTTTTACCCAATGCTGTACGATAAACATTTTCTGAGATACAGCCGGCGTCCTGTCTTATTTGACACCCGGTACATACCCCATATTTGAGAGCTTATTATATCCCTTTCAGCTATCTGTCCACCGTCACTTTTATTTCTGACACGCTTTCGTATAACACAGTCAAGAGTGGTAGAAAAGCGATTTTTAATAAATTTAACAAAATATTTTTTATTGTTTACATCATACATGCCAATTACCCATCGCTTTCCCTTGCCACCACTGACTCGTCAATTTGGACAACAGATCCAGGGCCACCTGTAATAATTATATAAATTATTATTTATAAATCCTACTTAAATTTAATATATTTACATAATTAGAAAACCCTCACTTTCAATAGGTTGAAACGATAAACTTGTAAAATAGTAACTCCATCACATTCTATCGTTAACTCCTACCCTGGATCCTCTTGCACAGTCAGTCAGTCTTGCATTGTCATCAAACCATTACTACAGTTACATATTATATTTTTGAAAAAAAATGTTCCGATAGTAATGCTATACGTTTTTTTGCACTTGATATACACAAAAACTATCCCAATATGGACTTCTTTTATGAATATTGCACAAATTTCTGCATTTTAACTCTGTTTTAATTAATTTCTTTGTTTAAAGCCAAATAACAAAATCATCATCGTTTTTATTTATTATTTAATTTAAATCAAATATATTTTTAATTTCTATATTCATTTTTGATGATTTTGTAATATAAGTACTAAACGCTAATGTATACTAACTGAAAAAATTAAATACGGTTTTTTAGCAAGTTCAGTCCCGCCAAACGAAAAAAAACCTTTATAATAATAAAAAATAATCAAAAAAACATTTGGCAACATTGCTTATTGAAGCAATGAAACGTCAAACGAATGGCATCGTATAATTTCTTTCTAATGTGTTTTTTCTCACGTGTTCATGTTAAGTCGGCCATTACTTTAGTTTATTTTATATGGGAAAGTGGAAAGTGTTTCATTTCTGTCGATAGATGCGTTAGTAGACCGAGGCGCAGCCGAGGACTACTATTCTTCTCGAGACAGAAATAAAACTTTCCACCGAGGTTTGTATACTATTTTATTTACAACCACTTTATTCATTTCCTATTATTTTAAATTGAAATTATGAAAATTGATCCGGTAATAATTTTATTAGGCGGCCGTGCATCGCAATTTGTATCGTGGTCATGGTAACGGGTTGTCAAAGTGTCAACACATTCAGTGTAAGATAGACGCTCTCAATTTGAATAGTAATTTGTTTTAATTTTGCAAATCCAAAAAAAATGTTATCAGATGAGGAATTTCAGTTTGCTGCTACTTCACCAGAAATTCGAGAATTTTATTATTATTTTTAGAATGCGTATGTTCGTGTGTCACTATACCATTTTGAAATATCAATATTTAATGAAATTACAAAAAAAAAACTTTTCAAGCGGGTGGAAAGTAGAAGTCAAAAAACGTCAACTTTCCACCTTTCAAAGATAGGTGAAACGTTATTATTACATGCATGGTTGTAAATAAAAATATTTTATATTATATATTATAATGTGAGTGCAAAATTATTTTTTTAGACCCTATGTGTTTTTTTATGGTGTAATAAATAAGTAAAAAAAAGTATATCAAAATATTGCTATTTCAAAAAGACGTTAAAGTTTACCGATGCCTGCCTTAACTAAGGAGAGTAGGGTAGTCCGAAACTTTGTTTTTCTTGTTGTTTATATCTAACCATGGCCCGTGGAAAGATTGGTGTGTTATTGTTTATTAACCTGTCTTTATTTCTAGGGGTCGCTGACATGTGGTTTTTTTGTAGCTGTGTGTAATGTTTTGCGTGATCTTATTTTTTTAATTTAACTAAGTTTATACGCTTTTGTTTATTTTGTATTATGCTATTTAATATGATGATTTTGACATAAGTCAGGTTAAAAGTAAACAGCTCTTTTTGTTTCTTCTTTTTCTTTTTTGGTCAAAATGACATCTGGCAAATTGCCTGGCCATATCTGGATTTTGGGATTATATTTCGCTGCTCTGAACGTGCGTTGATGTTTTGTAAATATTTGGGTAGTTTCTTGTGGCTTAGAGCCAGTTTTAAAAACCATGACAAAAAGTCAGGCAGTAGACCTATCAATAGGCCTTTTTATTAAAAAAAATTGTGCGCATGCGTCAGTATCGGCCTTTTTTTTTGTACTGTTTTTTGTAAACAACATGTTGAAGTACCTGTTAACACATAATTTAAATAAAATATGTTATAAAAAGTATAGTTATTGAAAAAAAAAATCGAAAATAAAGAAAAAAGTACCTCAATTAGCAAATAATTTTTTTAATCGATTATTATTATGATATCTGTACGAAAAGGAACAACGAAGCGGTGTGGTTATGGAGCATGTAAGAGTGATTCTCGCTATAATAATATTTTTGTTAATAATTATATTTCGGTAAGTAATGAAAATCGATTGACAACATTAATTACAATAAAATTATAGATATTATTTGTACAGTAAACAAGTAATGATGTCTACCCTCCCAATCAACTGGTTTTTTCCTTTTTGTGGACGTCCATGACATTTGAGCCACTTTTTTAATTGCGTACAATTATGGGCTTCGACAGAATTATAAATAAGTAAAGCACCATTGACGATTTTTTCTAATGATTGATTCAATTCTGCGTTCCCAGCCATTGTTGAACAAAACAGTACGAAACTTTTAAATTGCCGCTAATTCAACATAGCGGCTGCGCTTGCGCTCATCACATGATGAAAAGGCCTACAAACTGGTGATGATGGACCGAGCGATCTTGGACCGTGGGGGGATCGCAATCACGCGAGATGAGAAAAGAATGATATACTTTCTTTTTTTTTTTCTAATTGAACATGCAAAAGAGAGTAGTGCTAATTTTAGTACGTTGTATTTTCGGGGTTAATGGGATTTTTACGATATTTGAAAATTATTTTTTGGGGGGGGAATTTATGACTCTGATGAAAGATTATAAATCACGTTAAGAATACGTATAAAACTCTTTTTCTTCGATGTTGTTTTATGGTGGTGATAATGGCTCGTTAAGTTCGTAAAAAAAGGTAAGGACTTCAATATTTCATATTGTTTCATCTTACAGCTTACTGTAATTTTTGATCTTACTTTGGAAGCGTGCTTATTAGATTTTGGGTTATGAAAATTTGCGTAGTTAATTTAAGGGGTTTTGTTTGAATGGATTGTAAATTTTTATGAGAGAAGAACTTCGTCTAAAATTTTTGTGCTAATTAGGTAATCTATAAATTTTTATGATTGGGTTTAAGAGTATTGTACATAGGCAAACATTAATTTTAAACGAACTATTTTTTTTTTTTTTTTTTTTGATAGTGCGAGATTTTACGCCTAACTCATGATTTTATTGCTAGTTCAAGATACTAGTTTCTGGATTTAGTTTTAAGTTTTACCTTTAAATTCGAGTTTCGACTTCAAGTTTAATGTAATACCTATTTGGAAGTTTTAGACCAGCTATTATCTTCTGATCCAATCTTTTGTTTGGTCCATTACCACCTAGGGGACCGTACTGTTCTACGAGTACTGTGACTTTGCTGACACCGTGGACTGAGAGCTGGAGCTGTCTTGCTTAAGGCACAACCACCAGTTCCTGTAATAAATGGAAATTACAGATAAGTCTAGATTTAAGAACAGTGTACTGACAACGTTTACATTGTCTTAAGACATAATGTGGTGTATTGAACAATGCTGTTTAATTGATCCATGGTGTAGTCTTAGATTTAAACTGTAATTTTTATATTGACATTTATAAGATTCATTAAAAAAATCGCTAATTATTAAAATATCTTAATTATAAAACTTTCTGGGAATAAACTTAGGGTTAAATTTGGTTCTCTTATTACTTTCACTTAATTTAAGAGTAAAACTTGGACAGAAGTATACACATGTGCACTTTAAAGCCTTAAGGGTAATTTAAGAACATTCAGTACAAAGGTATACATTTTGTAGTACGTAGTCACTTCCTTAGCTGTAGGTACAGTTATAGGAACATTTAGTGCCTATGTGTTGATTAATATATTGCATAAGTATAAGTGTACGGACTATATTTTTTGGTAGTGCATAGTCTTGATGGTCATGGTATGGTGTATGATATATATATATATATATATATATATATATATATATATATATATATATATATATATATATATATATATATATATATATATATATATATATATAAAAGAGTTGCAAAACATCCTTAACCTAATTTAAACATATAGCAATTATCAGTAGTAATATTCTACTTTATAGTTGTGTTTGATGAATTTATTACATTTTACTTACAGTTTAAACTATTTATTTCATGTATTTGATAATACGTATTTTATGGCATTTAATAATTTGTATTTAGTAACTATTAAATATCCTCCTGAGACCCCCGGCCAGCTGAGTTTTAATAAACAGAAATAAACATAATATTTTGATTATTTGGGATACACTTACTATAAAAATACATTTTTTTTTCAAAAAGTCAATCACTTCTTTTTTTTTGGTGTCCACTTAAATGGATGTTTGGTCATAAACAAACAAAAAAAAATACATAATTATTTATTATGAGTTTTAACAAAAAACATTTATATAAAAAAACTAGAATTAAACATTAATTTTTAACACTTAACTTTAATGTCCATTTACATGATATTCTTAAAAACAATTATGATCAGCAGTGACACACAAAAAAACATCACAGCTCGTACAATAAAATTTGGTTTTCTTCGTACACTTCGATGATTTACACCGAACTGAATTCTTTAAGTGACCAGCAACTGCTGGCAAGTGCATGTCTTTTTTTCTTTTTGTCAGTGGGGGAGTCATTCGTGGTGGCGTCATGTAGCCCGAAGCGTTATTTCGTGTCTTTAATGTCAAGGGTTCTTCATTTTGGTCTTCCAAATAACCACAACGCTGATCTTAAAATCTAAGAATTGCTGAATTTGCTTGGCAGAATCACCAAGTTTTTTCCTATCAGTTCTGTAGAGGATCCAGGCATTTGCAAGAGCTAAATCGATGAAATGTAAAAAATGTAAAATTACTTTTACAGTCCACTTTTTAGTTCTAGTATTGATACCATAGTAACTAATCATTCGATCCATCAAATCAATTCCACCCATACAATCATTGTATGATTTGAAAAAGTTGGGTCTAGGAATATCTAGGTATTTAGCTTCCTTCTTCGACCAACGTTTACATACATTTATTGGATCTTTTTCCATTTTAGTTGATGCTAAAATTATTGGTTTTTGATCATACCATTGAACCAAATTAATTTTTGAATCATCCCTTACTGATTGTTCACTAAAACCTCGTTCGACTTCATAATAGTACCCGTACCATTCAAGTTTTTATCAAGTAAACTCTCTAACAACGATATTGTTGTAAAATAGCGATCCATAAAAATGTGAGAGCCACTTTTAAGGGTTTGGGATAATCGCATCACAGCTGAAGCTCCGACACCCAATTTTTTTAATTTTCATCCAAAAAGTTTGTTTACCTTGATAAATTTCAAAGTCAAGCACAAGTCCTTCTGGTGTAGCACATACAAAATTTTTAGTCCTTCCGGATTGGGTTTGCCTCTTACGAATTGTTTAAGACCACAGGTGCCAGTAAATGGTATCATTTGTTCATCCAGTGCAACATTTTCTTGCCTCTCTAGTTTTAAACATCCTTGTCTGACTCTCTCGGCAATTGGTCTTACTTTCCATAACCTGTCCTTTTGTCTATCATTAGCTGATACATCATTGTCAATGACTACCTTTAAGTGACTTCTTATTGAAAAAAATCTATCCCGTGTCATGTGCTTTGCAATTGATTCAACTCTAGTTGTTTTGGCCCAAAACATCTTTACCCTAGGATATTTTAAACAAGACATTAAAACCGATATTCCTATAAATTTTTTTACTTCATCGGTCGATAAATTAATAATTTTATCATTTTCTAAAAAAAAAAATATATTTGTGCAATCACGCATTGTCTCAAATAATTTATCATCAATAAATAGTGACACATAATCCATAATTTTCCAATCTGCTCTTTGAAAGTGACTTTCTTCAAAACCTTCTTGGACTATTTCTACTCCCTTAAAACTGCAGTAAAAAAAATTTGGAAAAGATAAATTTTACTACCTGAAAAAATACCTGTCAGATTTTCTCCAAGTCATTCTTTTAGCTTTTGCTGCCGTTTTTTCTTTTAAAATGCTTAGTGGAATATCAAATTCTGGGTCTGAGTCGCCATCATAAAGATCTTGAATTTCATCTACTTGATCTTCTATAATATCCATAGTTTCTAAGGTTTCTCCCAAATCTTCTTCAATTATGGTTCCTGTATTTATTATCTCATCTTCATCGTCCTCGGAGTCTCCTTCAAACTCAGAATCATCAGCATTCAATAATTGTAGCAGCCTATCGTCATCTTTACCGGGTCGCAAATAAGTATCAGTTCCAAAAATTGCTGAAAATAATGTCATAAATTTAAAATATTTCTTAAAAATATTTTCTTACCTAATCTAAGAATGACAATTTAAAATTTAAAGCAAGTCCCAGTGTCTACTTCGATGGATTGAGGTTAAATATAAAATTAGAGGACGAATTCCCGACGACCATTTAAATGGACATGGACGTTTTTTCTTTTTATTTAAATAAACTGCCACTATAGACTTAAAATATTAATTAAATTATTAACAAAAATGATTTAGAAAAAGATTATACTAGTTTTTCCAAAAAAATATGTAGAAAAAATAGAAAAATCAAGGCAAAAACTTACCGTCAATTGTTGCACGTCCGAACGCCGACATTTTAACTGCTGATTGGCGCGATTTTAGCCAGCTGATTGCACTTTTTGCGTTTAGATGTCGCGATGGGTTATAGTCGAAGTAGAAATGCGTAGGTACAGCGGTAAATTAATTTTTTTTCAGGAATTGCTACCTAATATTGGAATGTCCATCTAGATGGACGCAAGTTCTCAGGAGGATATAATAATTTTTATTATTTTTTGAGGCCTTAGGGCTTTTATATTAAGGTATTATTTAGCAAGAAGTTAAAAATGCCTAATGCGTTTTATTAATAACTATACCTCAAAACATTATTGGGATTGTAAAAGTTGTAGGTTTAGTAAAACCACTTCCACTCACTCCACACTGGTTTTATTCTTAAATACCTTTTTGTATTCATCCTTCAGCACATCGTAAATGGCTCGACAAGTTTCGGGGAGAAGTTTGTCCTAAAGTTGAGGTAAAATCACAAGGGAAAACTTAAGGTCTTTTAGACGTCTTTCCGTGTCCAAGTACCTCAAGGTAGTTACTAGTCTCTGTTTAGCTGTTTTTGCTTTTTTTATTACAGTATTCCTTCTTTCAATCTCGGGACATACTTTTTTGAGAAGGTAGGGGAATGCTTCATTGTCCATTCGTAAGTAGTTCTTGTAGTCTTCAGATTTTCTGTCACCTCCTTTAATAGTTTTATATTACCGTATTTCTGATTTGTAAGTAAACACTTTTTACACCAATATTTTCTACGTCTTCTTGATCCATCTTAAAGCACAGCATTACTTAAAAATAGAGCAATAACACCTTTTTGGTCTAAAAACATAACAACTGAAAACACAACAAAACTCTGAACAAACTGAGCGTCGGCGGCATGAAGTGAGACTAAAGAGGTCGCGCGTGTTTAGGTAGCAGGCAATGTTCTAGAAGTTGATTTTTCAACCCTTTCTTGGGAATTTTTGGACAGATGCCTTAACACATTTTCCGTTTTTGTAGTGCTGATTTTAGTACGTTGTATTTTCGGAGCGAATGGGATTTTTACGATATCCAAGAGCTATTATTTTTTTTGGGAATAATGACTCTGATAAAGGATTTTAAAAAGTGATAAAAATTGAGGTTATGTGGATCGAAAATAAAATTTAATAATAATTGAGAATTGAATTATTAAAGTTGTGGGACTGCCTCGTTTGTTTAACCTGGTCCGGATATATATTTTTTGCCTTTGCGCTCTTACATATTTTGCTACTACTTTTACAAAGTCATTCTGCTTAACTTTATTTAAATAAAGAACTTGTAAAAGCGTATGAAAAAGTTTTAAATGCAACTTATGATTTTACGGAAATAACTCAATTTAGAGGAAGTTTTGTTGATACGGACTTTATGTCGTATGTAAATGTTGTAATTGTTGACAGTTTAATAATCCCATTCCTTTTGTTTAGCAGCTGTAAATTTTTATATGATTCAAATTTAGGTAGTCTTTGTATCTTTCGGTTTTTTAGATAATTTTGAATTGTTTTTTTGTTTATTCGTATTAGGCTTGTTAACCTATTCTTTAGTTTCTTGTAATTGATTTTTATTTAATGAGCAACAATATGAGAAATATTTCAGTAATTTAAAATAGGCCATTATTTAATACATATTTTAAAGACGCATTGACCATTTTGGTGGAATCTTGTGTTAGAAATTATTTTATTGATTTTTGAAATAAACCATAAATTAATACATTTTATATTTTTAACTTTTACTGACAACACCTCCCCTTCAAGAATTCACTCACCTTTGTGTAGAGCCTCGTGCAATTGTAAGTATGATTTTGTAAAGCGTATTTATTAACTAATGAGTAAGTCAATTCTTAATTTCACAGACCTACAAAAAAAATAAGTGATGTGTGCTGGCTATCGGACCAGGATTTTCTGGCGTATTTTTTCCGCTGAACACGAATCTGAAGTCAAAATTGGGGGTCAAACAGCAAAAAAAAACGATACAATTAAAAAACCGACACGGTACATTTATCGGCAGCAACCAGCTACAACGGAATGAATTTAGATAGCGTTTCAAATTGTCTATAAGAAAGTTAAATAAACATTTTTAATAAAATAAATAATAAAGGAGATGTAAACAAAAATGTAATTTTGACAAAAAATTTCAGTTTAAAATTGGATTTTTTTTATTAATGCAAATTTTGAGTTTTTTTAATAATAAATCATATATTTTATTAGTTTAAATCCCAAATCATTTAAAATTTGCAAAAAAAAAATCCAAAAATAAAAAATAATCAAATATTTTCCGGAGGTACACCTTAAAAAAATCCTGAAAATTTGGGTTTTTGATTATAACTCGAAAAATAATGTATTTAGACAAAAAAGTTGTAAAACTTAATTTAAAGGCATATTAAAAATACATTGTTGTATCTTTTATAGTTTTTAAGATATTGACGATTTAAAAAAAATCGTTATTATCTGAAATTAAGCCTTTTCTCGATTATTTGCTGTTTGACCCCCCATTTTAACGTAAGATTCGTGTTAAGCGAAAAAAAATACTCCAGAAAATCCTACTCCGACATCCAGCGCACACCACTTATTTTTCTTTTATTTGTTAGCCTGTGTTTTTTTTTCTGATCTAGCCGAAGCCTTTTTTAAAACTAATTTTTGTTATAAATAATTTGCGCCCCAGTTAAATGCTATATTACTATTTTCGTAAATGAATATTTATTACCAACGTGCTGCTCCTAATACACATTTTTTTGATTAATTGTTTAATTAACTATAGCACTTAGAATGTTAAATGCTGTTGCGAATTAAAAGTAATTTTATTATATTTTTAAAGAATGTTACTACTCTGTAAAAAAACTCTTAAGTATGCCTAATTTTAGTTTGAATTTTTTTAAAGAACTGCTTGTTTCTGTCTTTCTAAAGCTCTGTTGATAAAACAGCAAGAGTATTTTAAAAGTATAATTATTCACTTAAACAAACTTAGAATAATTAAATAAAACTGCTCGGTTTTAAAAGCATTTGTAATAAATAAATCCCTTTCGTTCCTTGCATAATAAAAGCGAGTCTCAAGTTTTTCAATAAAAATTATTTTTTAAGGGTCGCGAGTTTATTCCGCGCTGTTGTACTTTAATGACTTCGGCAAACAAAAAGTTCTCATTTCTATGTAAACCTTTTCTACCTTCCAATGGTTGTTTGAAAACGATTATTGCGAATAAAAAGTTTTCGTAGAATTTTTAAAATTTTAAAAAAGTCGTATATTCAAAGTTTTGCCATATTAAAATGCGTTATATAGGTACTATTCGTTTTTAAAATAAATGGATCTGGAGAATGTATAGCAAAGTTTAAAAACAAGTAAAAAACATTTAATTTATAGAATTAAGGTAAGGAAGGCAGAGATAAATAATGTGTTAATTGTTATAGAGCCTTTAGCATTTTTAGGCCCAAATTATTAATCTCCTGTTAGTTGACTTTATACAGCTGGTAAAAACAAAATTTGACGCGTGATTGGTTAGGCAAAATGTTTATGTCACATCTAATTTTGCCAGTGGCTTAAAATTAATCCACAGGGGATCATTAATTTAGGCCTTAATAAATAATATTTATTTGTAATGATATATATATATTTTTTTTAAATTAAGAATGTTTTAAAATATATTCGTTTTAGTGATTTTAATATATAGCTTGAGCATTAAATTAGACGGTCAGTTGAAAATATGGTAATGCTTAAGTTTCTTTAAAACTGCTTAAGATGTGTTTACTAAATTCGTTTTTGGAGTTTTAGTCCATTCAAAACGCGGATCCTGGATGCCCAATTTCGCTGCAAGTGGAGGCTGCGTTCAGGATACGTTTTTTGAGTCGCTGATTCTGAATTTCGGAATCCCGCAGCTCGGAAATTCTAGCATCACCCATAAAAATGCAAAAACCACCCTTTTTAGTTTTTTTTACCAAAAATCTTATAAAAAACTTATAAAAATGCTCTCTAGGCACCTAGAAAATATTCACAGAGTACGTTTTTTAAGTCCCTGATTCCAAATTTTGAACTCCTGAAACTCTTATATCCCGGCGTCACACCTAAAAGAGCAAAAAACACCCTTTCATAAGGTTCTTTTTTTAACTTATAAACATGTTCTTTAAGCACCTGGAAAATAGCCTCAGGTAGGTTTTTTGGGGTTTATTAATTTAGAATTTAAGGGTCTCGAAACCCCTTAACCCCAGGAACACCCCTAAAAGGGCAAAAACACCATTTTCAAAGGTTTTTAAAAATAATCTCTTAAACAAGTTACAGAAATTATTCAATATTAATAAAATTTGTATTTTTAACATTATATTTATTTAAGCCTAAATTAAATTTTGGGGTAATTCATTAGGGGTGAAACAACCCCCAACTATCCCTTAAACATCGTACAATTAAAAGAATTTGGTGCTTTTGGCCTAAAATTTTGGATAAATCATTGTTTCACGACAAAAAAAAATATTTCCCTCCCTTAAGGCATTATAAGTACCCCTCGCACCCTTTTTGGGGGCTTAGAAAATATTCAATTCGAATTCAAAGTAAACCAATGAGTTTAAACTTATTTGATTCAAATTATTTTTTATAAAAATACATCAGTAATCATTCTATAACCCCTAAAGCCCCCAAAAGGAGTGCGAGAGATACTTATAATTCCTTAGGGAAGGGAAATATTTTTTTTGGTCGTAAAATAGCTATTTATCCAAAATTTAAAGCAAAAAGCAAAACAATTTTTTGTTTGCATTTTTTTTAATGTACGATATTTTATGGATGATTGGGGGTTGTTTTACTCCCAATAAATTACTCTTAAATTTAATTTGGTCTCAAATAAATATAATTTCATAAAAAATACAAATTTTTATCAATGTTAAATAATTTATATAAATTTTTCATAAGATTATTCATAACAATTCCTAAAAAGGGTGTTTTTTGCCCTTTTATGGGTGAGGCTGGGGTTCAAAGGTTTAAAACCCCGAAATTCGAAATCAGCGATTCAAAAAACGTACCCTGGTAATATTTTCTAGGTGCCTAAAGAGCATTTTTTTTCTAATTTTCGAAAACCATTAAAAAAGGGTGCATTTTGCATTTTTAGGGGTGATGCCAGAATTTTTAGAGCTACGGGATCCCGAAATTCGGAATCAGCGATCCAAAAAACGTACCCTGAAGGAAGTCTGCCCTTGCAGCGAAGTTGGGCACCCAGGACCCGCATTTTGAATTTTCTTGGCACATGGAACAGTTATAATAATAATAATAATAATAATAATAATAATAATAATAATAATAATAATAATAATAATAATAATAATAATAATAATAATAATAATGTCTGGCCACCAGGACAATGCTTGGCATTGTTCCTGGTGCTACCGAACACGAACAATCCAAGCAAGACGGTACTGCCAGCGAGCTTGAAGGGGTTGCGGGTACCAACAGCAACCTACGAGAGGCCTTAAATCGGTCCGGTAGCCTATGTAATACCGGTAACCGCCGAGACTCTGTGGGGTGACATCCCGCAGGGTCACGGATATCTCGCATTGTCACGAAACGCAATGATGAGCAAGCTCCCAACAATCCACCTCGTTCGGATAGGGGTGCAGGGCAGGTTGGAGGAGCAACTGGACGGACGCCCTTAAACGACCTTGGCAATGGACATGGACGCTTCACGTGGACGGACGAGCTTAGGGACGATCTGATGGATGCATATACATTCAGCGACCCCACCGCTAGAGGCTACATGAGACGAATGCATGCCGCATGGTGTGCTAAACACCCTGAATTCAGTCATCTCTCCGAACAGCGTTTGAGAGACTATGTAGCTTATCTTAACCGCTCTGGTTATGTTAGAACTCCAAAACAACAGGAGCCACCTCAAGACCTGGAACCTATCCAGGATCCAGAACAGGATCAGCCTGCGGTGGATATGATAAACGAGATCGCTCCCGGGAACGCCGATAATGAATTAACAGAAAGACTTGTAAACATCAATATCAAGACCTACATAAAGCCTCAAAATATCGCACAAGCGAACAATGCACTTCGAGACAGATTTTCAGAACATACAGATATATTGGCACTTAACAACGCTGTTTATGAGGCTGCGAAACAACTTATTCCTAACAACCGCTCAGACAGCTTTCACCAAACTCTTCAAAAGACCGAACGCCGAATACAGCAAATATCCAAGAAAATAGATTTGACGCGGCAAGAGGCATCACGTATACAAAGTGTATTAGAATATATATCATCCAACAGACCTTTCACTGGAAAGATTAGGAAAATAGCTTTAAAGCTACGCCAAAAACACCATACACTTAACAGACGTGTGCTTCTCATCATCAAACAGCGTTGCCTAGACCGCATACGATCCTTGGGTGTTATAAACAACAGCTTAAAGAAAAAGGCTAGAGGGATAAGAGACACAAATAAATTCGTAACTAGGCCTTCTAGCTTTCTCGCAGACTCAACACCAACAATTGAAAATCCGCCATCAGCAAATGTCGTGGAACAGTTCTGGAAGGATGTTTACGAAGTCTCAAAGCCATTAGAACGAGATACTCCAGCATTGACTAACTTTAGAGCCTATTGTGTGGACAAGCAGCTTGACCAGCATGAGAGTGCGCCAATCACGCCGGAGGAGGTGAAAAGTGCCCTAGATGGTGTAAGAAACTATTCTGCACCTGGTCCGGATGGTATCAACAACTACTGGTGGAAGAAATTTCCCAGTACACATCCACATTTAGCCAGAATCTTTGATTCTTGGCTCAACGGGGACACGCCAATTCCTGAGTGGTTTGTTGAAGGCCGAACCATATTGATACCAAAAAAGGGGGATTTAAAACTACCCAAAAACTATAGACCGATCACTTGCCTCAATACTTGCTACAAGGCTTTCACCAGAATTTTATATTCTAGAACATTGAGTGCAGTTGATCCCATACTCTCTGATGTAGGGGAGCAGCGAGGAGGGAAAAGAGGAATCAATGGTTGCAAAGGAAAATCTCCTAATCGATAGATGCATTACACAAGACTCAATCCAATACAAACGCAACCTGAATATGGCATGGATTGACTACAAAAAGCGTTTGACACAACATCTCACGAATTACTGTTGCATTTGCTTAAAGATCTTAAGGTTCCTCTTAACCTAATTCGATGCATTGAGCGACTGATGTCACTTTGGAAATCAAGGTTCTCTATAACATCTGGAGCACAAAAAATTATTACCGAACCCATAACGTTTAAAAGGGGCGTATTTCAGGGTGACTCACTCAGTCCTTTGCTATTTTGTATTTCGCTGCTTCCCGTGTCCGTGTCTCTTCGAAAGACACGCGGATATTGCTGTGGACCACCTGGAAGACGTGAGCATAAGGTAACCCATCTGTTTTATATGGATGACCTAAAACTGTACGCAACTAGCGAGCGAGACCTACAACAGTCTCTTAAAGTGGTTCACGAATACACCAGAGATGTTGGAATGGAGTTCGGCCTCGACAAGTGTGCAAAACTTAAGCTAAATAAAGGCCGGTTCGGAAACGATTTAGAAGCTGACCAGCTTGCCGATAGCGCGCTACTTCGCCCTCTACAAAACAACGAGAATTATCGATATTTAGGAATCGACCAAAACCGGACTCAAGATGTTAGAGCTGTGAAGACCGAGCTTAGAGGCAATTACAGGCGACGTTTACGGAGAATTTGGGAATCCGAACTATCCGGAATAAATAAGGTCCTTGCTACCAACATGCTAGCAGTGCCTGTATTGCTTTACTCTTTTGGAGTGGTTAAGTGGACGCGAGAGGAACTGCGCGAGCTGGACGTCAGCACACGAAAAATGATGCATCTTCACCGTAGCATCCACCCGCGCTCATCAACATCCCGTATTTACCTCCCACGCCACCAGGGAGGTCGTGGCCTTTTAAGCTTAGAGTGTATGCACGATCGACTGGTTTTGAGTCTTGCTTGTCAAGTTGCCAATAGTACTGATCCGCTGATGCAACTAGTAAGAGCACACGAAACAGCTAATGTTGGAGCGTTTCTATTTAAGGCAGCGGAAAAATTCGGTCTCAGATTTGCAATAGATCCAAACGACGACCAGTCACTTGTAAGGCTTGAGTCTAAAGCCGTAAGAACTGCAGTTAAAAGAGCAGAACAGCAGATGCTTTTAGAAGATCACATTAATAGGCCGCAACACGGAGTATTTTACCGAAACATAGAAAGACTCAATCTATCTCGAAAGCTCACGTTTGGGTTTTTGAAATCTGCTGAGCTCAAGTCTGAGACCGAGGGTTTCCTACTAGCATGCCAGGATGGGGTGATAAACACGTTGGTATACCGAAGCCAGTTTTCTAACATTCCTGATACTGCTTGTCGAGCTTGTCGACAGCAACCCGAAACACTAATGCACTTATTGTCAGCCTGTCCAGTGCATGCTGTAAGTGGTTACATCCACCGACATAACGATGCGCTTCGGGTACTTTATTATCACCTCAGACATTATTACGGCATTGACGAAACAGCAATTTTGCCATTTGCTCCCCGCGATATCGAGGCAGTAGTGGAAAATGACAACTGTCGCATATATTGGAATTATGCATTCACAACTACGCATCAAATTCGCGCCAATAAACCTGATATCGTTCTCCTTGATAAAAGGAATAACTCTATGTATGTGATTGAGTTCTCCGCCCCAGCGGAAACTAACATCGATATAAAGGAACGGGAGAAACGAGCCAAATATCAGGATCTACTTGGCGAACTTCGGAGGCTCTATCCGGAGTATAACGTGCGATTGGTTGTCCTGATTGTCGGCGTTTTGGGGGGCATAAAGGAAAATGTGTTGGGGGAGCTGAAGTGTATTCCCGCATGTCAACATTCACCCGAACAACTGGTGATGAAAATGCAGAAATCTGTTGTCCTTGGGTCCCTTCGTTTACTGAGGCAAATGAATTTGGCCGAAGATCACTGACCGAGCGGACGCGAGGAGTGGTCTTCGATACGGATGGCCTTCCGCATGATGCCCTATGGGGTCGGAGCCATGGGATACGTCAGTCTTTAATAGATAATAATAATAATAATATAATAATAATAATAATAATAATAATAAAAAATATAATAATAATATAATGTCTGGCCACCAGGACAATGCTTGGCATTGTTCCTGGTGCTACCGAACACGAACAATCCAAGCAAGACGGTACTGCCAGCGAGCTTGAAGGGGTTGCGGGTACCAACAGCAACCTACGAGAGGCCTTAAATCGGTCCGGTAGCCTATGTAATACCGGTAACCGCCGAGACTCTGTGGGGTGACATCCCGCAGGGTCACGGATATCTCGCATTGTCACGAAACGCAATGATGAGCAAGCTCCCAACAATCCACCCCGTTCGGATAGGGGTGCAGGGCAGGTTGGAGGAGCAACTGGACGGACGCCCTTAAACGACCTTGGCAATGGACATGGACGCTTCACGTGGACGGACGAGCTTAGGGACGATCTGATGGATGCATATGCATTCAGCGACCCCACCACTAGGGGCTACATGAGACGAATGCATGCCGCATGGTGTGCTAAACACCCTGAATTCAGTCATCTCTCTGAACAGCGTTTGAGAGACTATGTAGCTTATCTTAACCGCTCTGGTTATGTTAGAACTCCAAAACAACAGGAGCCAACTCAAGACCTGGAACCTATCCAGGAACCAGAACAGGACCAGCCTGCGGAGGATATGATAAACGAGATCGCTCCCGGGAACGCCGATAATGAATTAACAGAAAGACTTGTAAACATCAATATCAAGACCTACATAAAGCCTCAAAATATCGCACAAGCGGACAATGCACTTCGAGACAGACTTTCAGAACATACAGATATATTGGCACTTAACAACGCTGTTTATGAGGCTGCGAAACAACTTATTCCTAACAACCGCTCAGACAGCTTTCACCAAACTCTTCAAAAGACCGAACGCCGAATACAGCAAATAGCCAAGAAAATAGATTTGACGCGGCAAGAGGCATCACGTATACAAAGTGTATTAGAATATATATCATCCAACAGACCTTTCACTGGAAAGATCAGGAAAATAGCTTTAAAGCTACGCCAAAAACACCATACACTTAACAGACGTGTGCTTCTCATCATCAAACAGCGTTGCCTAGACCGCATACGATCCTTGGGTGTTATAAACAACAGCTTAAAGAAAAAGGCTAGAGGGATAAGAGACACAAATAAATTCGTAACTAGGCCTTCTAGCTTTCTCGCAGACTCAACACCAACAATTGAAAATCCGCCATCAGCAAATGTCGTGGAACAGTTCTGGAAGGATGTTTACGAAGTCTCAAAGCCGAGATACTCCAGCATTGACTAACTTTAGAGCCTATTGTGTGGACAAGCAGCTTGACCAGCATGAGAGTGCGCCAATCACGCCGGAGGAGGTGAAAAGTGCCCTAGATGGTGTAAGAAACTATTCTGCACCTGGTCCGGATGGTATCAACAACTACTGGTGGAAGAAATTTCCCAGTACACATCCACATTTAGCCAGAATCTTTGATTCTTGGCTCAACGGGGACACGCCAATTCCTGAGTGGTTTGTTGAAGGCCGAACCATATTGATACCAAAAAGGGGATTTAAAACTACCCAAAAACTATAGACCGATCACTTGCCTCAATACTTGCTACAAGGCTTTCACCAGAATTTTATATTCTAGAACATTGAGTGCAGTTGATCCCATACTCTCTGATGTAGGGGAGCAGCGAGGAGGGAAAAGAGGAATCAATGGTTGCAAAGAAAATCTCCTAATCGATAGATGCATTACACAAGACTCAATCCAATACAAACGCAACCTGAATATGGCATGGATTGACTACAAAAAGCGTTTGACACAACATCTCACGAATTACTGTTGCATTTGCTTAAAGATCTTAAGGTTCCTCTTAACCTAATTCGATGCATTGAGCGACTGATGTCACTTTGGAAATCAAGGTTCTCTATAACATCTGGAGCACAAAAAATTATTACCGAACCCATAACGTTTAAAAGGGGCGTATTTCAAGGTGACTCACTCAGTCCTTTGCTATTTTGTATTTCGCTGCTTCCCGTGTCCGTGTCTCTTCGAAAGACACGCGGATATTGCTGTGGACCACCTGGAAGACGTGAGCATAAGGTAACCCATCTGTTTTATATGGATGACCTAAAACTGTACGCAACTAGCGAGCGAGACCTACAACAGTCTCTTAAAGTGGTTCACGAATACACCAGAGATGTTGGAATGGAGTTCGGCCTCGACAAGTGTGCAAAACTTAAACTAAATAAAGGCCGGTTCGGAAACGATTTAGAAGCTGACCAGCTTGCCGATAGCGCGCTACTTCGCCCTCTACAAAACAACGAGAATTATCGATATTTAGGAATCGACCAAAACCGGACTCAAGATGTTAGAGCTGTGAAGACCGAGCTTAGAGGCAATTACAGGCGACGTTTACGGAGAATTTGGGAATCCGAACTATCCGGAATAAATAAGGTCCTTGCTACCAACATGCTAGCAGTGCCTGTATTGCTTTACTCTTTTGGAGTGGTTAAGTGGACGCGAGAGGAACTGCGCGAGCTGGACGTCAGCACACGAAAAATGATGCATCTTCACCGTAGCATCCACCCGCGCTCATCAACATCCCGTATTTACCTCCCACGCCACCAGGGAGGTCGTGGCCTTTTAAGCTTAGAGTGTATGCACGATCGACTGGTTTTGAGTCTTGCTTGTCAAGTTGCCAATAGTACTGATCCGCTGATGCAACTAGTAAGAGCACACGAAATGGCTAATGTTGGAGCGTTTCTATTTAAGCAGCGGAGCGAGCAGCGGAAAAATTCGGTCTCAGATTTGCAATAGATCCAAACGACGACCAGTCACTTGTAAGGCTTGAGTCTAAAGCCGTAAGAACTGCAGTTAAAAGAGCAGAACAGCAGATGCTTTTAGAAGATCACATTAATAGGCCGCAACACGGAGTATTTTACCGAAACATAGAAAGACTCAATCTATCTCGAAACCTTACGTTTGGGTTTTTAAAATCTGCTGAGCTCAAGTCTGAGACCGAGGGTTTCCTACTAGCATGCCAGGATGGGGTGATAAACACATTGGTATACCGAAGCCAGTTTTCTAACATTCCTGATACTGCTTGTCGAGCTTGTCGACAGCACCCGAAACACTAATGCACTTATTGTCAGCTTGTCCAGTGCATGCTGTAAGTGGTTACATCCACCGACATAACGATGCGCTTCGGGTACTTTATTATCACCTCAGACATTATTACGGCATCGACGAAACAGCAATTTTGCCATTTGCTCCCGGCGATATCGAGGCAGTAGTGGAAAATGACAACTGTCGCATATATTGGAATTATGCATTCCCAACTACGCATCAAATTCGCGCCAATAAACCTGATATCGTTCTCCTTGATAAAAGGAATAACTCTATGTATGTGATTGAGTTCTCCGCCCCAGCGGAAACTAACATCGATATAAAGGAACGGGAGAAACGAGCCAAATATCAGGATCTACTTGGCGAACTTCGGAGGCTCTATCCGGAGTATAACGTGCGATTGGTTGTCCTGATTGTCGGCGTTTTGGGGGCATAAAGGAAAATGTGTTGGGGAGCTGAAGTGTATTCCCGCATGTCAACATTCACCCGAACAACTGGTGATGAAAATGCAGAAATCTGTTGTCCTTGGGTCCCTTCGTTTACTGAGGCAAATGAATTTGGCCGAAGATCACTGACCGAGCGGACGCGAGGAGTGGTCTTCGATACGGATGGCCTTCCGCATGACGCCCTATGGGGTCGGAGCCATGGGATACGTCATGTCGGATCTTTCTAAATAATAATAATACATTCAGACATACAATCAGACATTATTACGGCATCGACGAAACGGCAATTTTGCCATTTGCTCCCGGCGATATCGAGGCAGTAGTGGAAAATGACAACTGTCGCATATATTGGAATTATGCATTCCCAACTACGCATCAAATTCGCGCCAATAAACCTGATATCGTTCTCCTTGATAAAATAATGTATGTAATTGAGTTCTCCGCCCCAGCGGAAACTAACATCGATATAAAGGAACGGGAGAAACGAGCCAAATATCAGGATCTACTTGGCGAACTTCGGAGGCTCTATCCGGAGTATAACGTGCGATTGGTTGTCCTGGCGTTTTGGGGGGCATAAAGGAAAATGTTTTGGGGGAGCTGAAGTGTATTCCCGCATGTCAACATTCACCGGAACAACTGGTGATGAAAATGCAGAAATCTGTTGTCCTTGGGTCCCTTCGTTTACTGAGGCAAATGAATTTGGCCGAAGATCACTGACCGAGCGGACGCGAGGAGTGGTTTTCGATACGGATGGCCTTCCGCATGACGCCCTATGGGGTCGGAGCCATGGGATACGTCATGTCGGATCTTTCTAAATAAGGATAATAATAATGTCTGGCCACCAGGACAATGCTTGACATTGTTCCTGGTGCTACCGAACACGAACAATCCAAGCAAGACGGTACTGCCAGCGAGCTTAAAGGGGTTGCGGGTACCAACAGCAACCTACGAGAGGCCTTAAATCGGTCCGGTAGCCTATGTAATACCGGTAACCGCCGAGACTCTGTGGGGTGACATCCCGCAGGGTCACGGATATCTCGCATTGTCACGAAACGCAATGATGAGCAAGCTCCCAACAATCCACCCCGTTCGGATAGGGGTGCAGGGCAGGTTGGAGGAGCAAACGACCTTGGCAATGGACATGGACGCTTCACGTGGACGGACGAGCTTAGGGACGATCTGATGGATGCATATACATTCAGCGACCCCACCGCTAGAGGCTACATGAGACGAATGCATGCCGCATGGTGTGCTAAACACCCTGAATTCAGTCATCTCTCCGAACAGCGTTTGAGAGACTATGTAGCTTATCTTAACCGCTCTGGTTATGTTAGAACTCCAAAACAACAGGAGCCACCTCAAGACCTGGAACCTATCCAGGATCCAGAACAGGATCAGCCTGCGGTGGATATGATAAACGAGATCGCTCCCGGGAACGCCGATGATGAATTGACAGAGAGACTTGTAAACATCAATATCAAGACCTACATAAAGCCTCAAAATATCGCACAAGCGAACAATGCACTTCGAGACAGATTTTCAGAACATACAGATATATTGGCACTTAACAACGCTGTTTATGAGGCTGCGAAACAACTTATTCCTAACAACCGCTCAGACAGCTTTCACCAAACTCTTCAAAAGACCGAACGCCGAATACAGCAAATAGCCAAGAAAATAGATTTGACGCGGCAAGAGGCATCACGTATACAAAGTGTATTAGAATATACAGGGTGTTTCAAAAAACATGGACCATCGCTCGTGGGGTAATTCTTTACTAAAAAATAATAAAAAAAAGTCCTATGCACATGGGTCCGGAAACGCATGGTTTCCGAAATACAGGGGGTTAAAGTTTTATTTTTTTCCATTTTTTTCAAATGACTTAAATACCACTCAACCGATTTTAATGAAACTTGGAACTTGAAAGTGTATTAATAAAGTGCATAGTTTTAAGTAAAAATCTGCTTACAGCTGCGGCAGTGGCGTGCGTACGGGGTAACTGTAAAAATGTATTTAGAGAAAGAATATGTGCGCCACTGACTTTTGCCAATTTTGATGCACCAGTTATGAAGCTTATTACATAAGCCACAAAATTTACCTCTTGATATTTTTTCGTTTAGGGTTTCCCTTGGCAGATATGGTTAATTTTATAAAAATGTGCAAAGTACCCATTCGTCGGCGTAATGAAAAAAGTAATCGTAGAAACACCATGATTATTCAAAACTCTTGTTTTTGTACAATACACAATTGACTTAAAGCTAAAGAAAATGTTGAAAGTAACCACCATTAGCGTTGTTACAAGCATTTAACCTTCTCCGCAAAGATCTTCTTACTCTTCTGCAAATATTGTGATCTTCTCTAATGATGACAAATGCATTTTCTATTCTTTCCAATAATTCTTCTCGTGTATTTAATGGTGTTTTTTAAACAATTTCTTTTAAATGACCCCGCAAATAAAAATCTATTGGATTCAGGTCCGGAGATCGAGGTGGCCATGGAACCGGACATCCACGACCAATCCATCGGTGACCGTATGTGTCAGCTAAATATGTTCTTACAACTGCTGCAAAATGTGCGGGCGCACCGTCATGCTGGAACCACATTGTACCATTTCTCACAAAAAGTGGTAGTAACTCCGGCAAATCATTTTGTAAAAAATTTAAATATGATTTCTGTTCAAGACGATTCGGTAGAACGACAGGACCAATTATGTGATTTCCAATAACACCAGCCCAAATATTGATGGAAAATTGATACTGCGAATTTGCTACTCGTAGAGAGTGAGGGTTTTCATTGGCTCATGTATGTAAATTGTGAAAATTTACTATACCTTACTTTACTACTCGCGTAAATGACGCCTCATTAGTGAATAGTACAAGTTTAGAAAAATGATGGTCGTGTCTCAGTTTGTTTAAGAACCATTGACAAAAAATTACCCTTGGTTGAAAGTCTCTAGGTAGAAGTTCCTGGACACGTGTAAAATGATAGGGATATAAACTTTGCTCCTTTAGAGTTCTGTGAACTGATGATGCCGAAATATTTCCCAGTTCATTGGCAACAATTCTCGTACTTGTACTAGGATCACGTTCAACTCTATTTAATATTGCCTCTTCGACTCGTATAGTTCGGCGGTATCTTCTGCGTCCAGAATCAGCTTTTAAAGGTTTTAAAGAACCAGTTTCTCTTGAATGACTTACAATACGTGGAAAAATATTTTTACCAGGAATTCTTCTTTGGGGATAAGTTTCCTGATAAACTCGCACAGCTTGTCTGGCATTTTGATTTGTTTGTCCATAAATTAACAACATATCAGTCAATTCGACTGAAGTGTAATTGATGAAAACCATCTTTATAGGAGGAAATAATATTAATGAGCAGCTTAATATCTAAACACAAATTAAAACATAACGAAACAAACAAACAAACACGATCAACAAATAACTAAAATCGAAAAAACTGCTAAATTTAAAGAATAACACGAAAACACTTTTGACTTCTACAAAGCACTTCAAAATTATTGAATTTAGATAAATTAGCAAAAGTCAGTGGCGCACATATTCTTTTTCTAAATACATTTTTACAGTTACCCCGTACGCACGCCACTGCCGCAGCTGTAAGCAGATTTTTACTTAAAACTATGCACTTTATTAATACACTTTTAAGTTCTAAGTTTTATTAAAATCGGTTGAGTGGTATTTAAGTAATTTGAAAAAAATTGAAAAAAAAAATGAAATTTTAACTCCCTGTATTTCGTAAACCATGCGTTTCCGGACCCATGTGCATAGGACTTTTTTTTATTATTTTTTAGTAAAGAATTACCCCACGAGCGATGGTCCATGTTTTTTGAAACACCCTGTATATCATCCAACAGACCTTTCACTGGAAAAATCAGGAAAATAGCTTTAAAGCTACGCCAAAAACACCATACACTTAACAGACGTGTGCTTCTCATCATCAAACAGCGTTGCCTAGATCGCATACGATCCTTGGGTGTTATAAACAACAGCTTAAAGAAAAAGGCTAGAGGGATAAGAGACACAAATAAATTCGTAACTAGGCCTTCTAGCTTTCTCGCAGACTCAACACCAACAATTGAAAATCCGCCATCAGCAAATGTCGTGGAACAGTTCTGGAAGGATGTTTACGAACTCTCAAAGCCAGCCATTGGAACGAGATACTCCAGCATTGACTAACTTTAGAGCCTATTGTGTGGACAAGCAGCTTGACCAGCATGAGAGTGCGCCAATCACGCCGGAGGAGGTGAAAAGTGCCCTAGATGGTGTAAGAAACTATTCTGCACCTGGTCCGGATGGTATCAACAACTACTGGTGGAAGAAATTTCCCAGTACACATCCACATTTAGCCAGAATCTTTGATTCTTGGCTCAACGGGGACACGCCAATTCCTGAGTGGTTTGTTGAAGGCCGAACCATATTGATACCAAAAAAGGGGGATTTAAAACTACCCAAAAACTATAGACCGATCACTTGCCTCAATACTTGCTACAAGGCTTTCACCAGAATTTTATATTCTAGAACATTGAGTGCAGTTGATCCCATACTCTCTGATGTAGGGGAGCAGCGAGGAGGGAAAAGAGGAATCAATGGTTGCAAAGAAAATCTCCTAATCGATAGATGCATTACACAAGACTCAATCCAATACAAACGCAACCTGAATATGGCATGGATTGACTACAAAAAGCGTTTGACACAACATCTCACGAATTACTGTTGCATTTGCTTAAAGATCTTAAGGTTCCTCTTAACCTAATTCGATGCATTGAGCGACTGATGTCACTTTGGAAATCAAGGTTCTCTATAACATCTGGAGCACAAAAAAATTTTTACCGAACCCATAACGTTTAAAAGGGGCGTATTTCAGGATGACTCACTCAGTCCTTTGCTATTTTGTATTTCGCTGCTTCCCGTGTCCGTGTCTCTTCGAAAGACACGCGGATATTGCTGTGGACCACCTGGAAGACGTGAGCATAAGGTAACCCATCTGTTTTATATGGATGACCTAAAACTGTACGCAACTAGCGAGCGAGACCTACAACAGTCTCTTAAAGTGGTTCACGAATACACCAGAGATGTTGGAATGGAGTTCGGCCTCGACAAGTGTGCAAAACTTAAGCTAAATAAAGGCCGGTTCGGAAACGATTTGGAAGCTGACCAGCTTGCCGATAGCGCCCTACTTCGCCCTCTACAAAACAACGAGAATTATCGATATTTAGGAATCGACCAAAACCGGACTCAACATGTTAGAGCTGTGAAGACCGAGCTTAGAGGCAATTACAGGCGACGTTTACGGAGAATTTGGGAATCCGAACTATCCGGAATAAATAAGGTCCTTGCTACCAACATGCTAGCAGTGCCTGTATTGCTTTACTCTTTTGGAGTGGTCAAGTGGACGCGAGAGGAACTGCGCGAGCTGGACGTCAGCACACGAAAAATGATGCATCTTCACCGTAGCATCCACCCGCGCTCATCAACATCCCGTATTTACCTCCCACGCCACCAGGGAGGTCGTGGCCTTTAAGCTTAGAGTGTATGCACGATCGACTGGTTTTGAGTCTTGCTGTCAAGTTGCCAATAGTACTGATCCGCTGATGCAACTAGTAAGAGCACACGAAACAGCTAATGTTGGAGCGTTTCTATTTAAGGCAGCGGAGCGAGCAGCGGAAAAATTCGGTCTCAGATTTGCAATAGATCCAAACGACGACCAGTCACTTGTAAGGCTTGAGTCTAAAGCCGTAAGAACTGCAGTTAAAAGAGCAGAACAGCAGATGCTTTTAGAAGATCACATTAATAGGCCGCAACACGGAGTATTTTACCGAAACATAGAAAGACTCAATCTATCTCGAAAGCTCACATTTGGGTTTTTGAAATCTGCTGAGCTCAAGTCTGAGACCGAGGGTTTCCTACTAGCATGCCAGGATGGGGTGATAAACACGTTGGTATACCGAAGCCAGTTTTCTAACATTCCTGATACTGCTTGTCGAGCTTGTCGACAGCAACCCGAAACACTAATGCACTTATTGTCAGCCTGTCCAGTGCATGCTGTAAGTGGTTACATCCACCGACATAACGATGCGCTTCGGGTACTTTATTACCACCTCAGACATTATTACGGCATTGACGAAAGGGCAATTTTGCCATTTGCTCCCCGCGATATCGAGGCAGTAGTGGAAAATGACAACTGTCGCATATATTGGAATTATGCATTCACAACTACGCATCAAATTCGCGCCAATAAACCTGATATCGTTCTCCTTGATAAAACGAATAACTCCATGTATGTGATTGAGTTCTGCGTTCCAGCGGAAGCTAACATCAATATGTAGGAACGGGAAAAACGAGCCAAATATCAAGATCTTCTTGGCGAACTTCGGAGGGTCTATCCGGAGTATAACGTGCGATTGGTTGTCCTGATTGTCGGCGTATTGGGGGCATGAAGGATAATGTGTTGAGGGAGCTGAAGTGTATTCCTGCATGTCAACATTCACCCGAACAACTGGTGATGAAAATGCAGAAATCTGTTGTCCTTGGGTCCCTTCGTTTACTGAGGCAAATGAATTTGGCCGAAATCACTGACCGAGCGGACGCGAGGAGTGGTCTTCGATACGGATGGCCTTCCGCATGATGCCCTATGGGGTCGGAGCCATGGGATACGTCATGTCGGATCTTTCTAAATAATAATAATAAACACAACTACTGGCGGAAGAAATTTCCCAGTACACATCCACATTTAGCCAGAATCTTTGATTCTTGGCTCAACGGGGACACGCCAATTCCTGAGTGGTTTGTTGAAGGCCGAACCATATTGATACCAAAAAAGGGGGATTTAAAACTACCCAAAAACTATAGACCGATCACTTGCCTCAATACTTGCTACAAGGCTTTCACCAGAATTTTATATTCTAGAACATTGAATGCAGTTGATCCAAACTCTCTGATGTAGGGGAGCAGCGAGGAGGAAAAGAGGAATCAATGGTTGCAAAGAAAATCTCCTAATCGATAGATGCATTACACAAGACTCAATCCAATACAAACGCAACCTGAATATGGCATGGATTGACTACAAAAAAGCGTTTGACACAACATCTCACGAATTACTGTTGCATTTGCTTAAAGATCTTAAGGTTCCTCTTAACCTAATTCGATGCATTGAGCGACTGATGTCACTTTGGAAATCAAGGTTCTCTATAACATCTGGAGCACAAAAAATTATTACCGAACCCATAACGTTTAAAAGGGGCGTATTTCAGGGTGACTCACTCAGTCCTTTGCTATTTTGTATTTCGCTGCTTCCCGTGTCCGTGTCTCTTCGAAAGACACGCGGATATTGCTGTGGACCACCTGGAAGACGTGAGCATAAGGTAACCCATCTGTTTTATATGGATGACCTAAAACTGTACGCAACTAGCGAGCGAGACCTACAACAGTCTCTTAAAGTGGTTCACGAATACACCAGAGATGTTGGAATGGAGTTCGGCCTCGACAAGTGTGCAAAACTTAAGCTAAATAAAGGCCGGTTCGGAAACGATTTAGAAGCTGACCAGCTTGCCGATAGCGCGCTACTTCGCCCTCTACAAAACAACGAGAATTATCGATATTTAGGAATCGTCCAAAACCGGACTCAAGATGTTAGAGCTGTGAAGACCGAGCTTAGAGGCAATTACAGGCGACGTTTACGGAGAATTTGGGAATCCGAACTATCCGGAATAAATAAGGTCCTTGCTACCAACATGCTAGCAGTGCCTGTATTGCTTTACTCTTTTGGAGTGGTTAAGTGGACGCGAGAGGAACTGCCCGAGCTGGACGTCAGCACACGAAAAATGATGCATCTTCACCGTAGCATCCACCCGCGCTCATCAACATCCCGTATTTACCTCCCACGCCCCCAGGGAGGTCGTGGCCTTTAAGTTAGAGTGTATGCACGATCGACTGGTTTTGAGTCTTGCTTGTCAAGTTGCCAATAGTACTGATCCGCTGATGCAACTAGTAAGAGCGCACGAAATGGCTAATGTTGGAGCGTTTCTGTTCAAGGCAGCGGAGCGAGCAGCGGAGAAATTCGGTCTCAGATTTGCAATAGATCCAAACGACGACCAGTCACTTGTAAAACTTGAGTCTAAAGCCGTAAGAACTGCAGTTAAAAGAGCAGAACAGCAGATGCTTTTAGAAGATCACATCTAATAAGCCGCACACGGAGTATTTTACCGAAACATAGAAAGACTTAATTTATCTCGAAACCTCACGTTTGAGGTTTTTAAAATCTGCTGAGCTCAAGTCTGAGACCGAGGGTTTCCTACTAGCATGCCAGGATGGAGTGTTCTAACAGTTTTCTAACATTCCTGATACTGCTTGTCGAGCTTGTCGACAGCAACCCGAAACACTAATGCACTTATTGTCAGCTTGTCCAGTGCATGCTGTGAGTGGTTACATCCACCGACATAACGATGCGCTTCGGGTACTTTATTATCACCTCAGACATTATTACGGCATTGACGAAACAGCAATTTTGCCATTTGCTCCCGGCGATATCGAGGCAGTAGTGGAAAATGACAACTGTCGCATATATTGGAATTATGCATTCCCAGCTACGCATCAAATCCGCGCCAATAAACCTGATATCGTTCTCCTCGATAAAAGGAATAACTCTATGTATGTGATTGAGTTCTCCACACCAGCGGAAACTAACATCGATATAAAGGAACGGGAGAAACGAGCCAAAAATCAGGATCTACTTGGCGAACTTCGGAGGCTCTATCCGGAGTATAACGTGCGATTGGTTGTCCTGATTGTAGGCATTTTGGGGGGCATAATGGAAAATGTGTTGGGGGAGCTGAAGTGTATTCCCGCATGTCAACATTCACCCGAACAACTGGTGATGAAAATGCAGAAATCTGTTGTCCTTGGGTCCCTTCGTTTACTGAGGCAAATTAATTTGGCCGAAGATCACTGACCGAGCGGACGCGACTAGTGGTCTTCGATACGGATGGCCTTCCGCATGACGCCCTATGGGTCTGAGCCATGGGATACGTCATGTCGGATCTTTGTAAATAATAATAATAATTATTGGAGGGGAGGAGAAGGGGCCCACCTTCCTTATACCACCGGCCATGACGGTTCAAAGCACGGTGCACCCGAGTTGCCAAATAAAATTTGTAAAGGATTTAATTGTGCTATTATTTTAGAAAATACAATAAATTTTGGATTCCCAACACGAATGAGAATAAATAATTGGTACTAAAATATGACTCCTTTCCTTCAATTTAAAACATGTGTGCAAATAATAAAGACATCCATTCGTCTCCAGAAGTAGGTCATTGGACCCGGAGGTACCTAAAACCTTCCTTTTGTATCTAATTAAATTTTTGATTCTAATTTGCCTAAAGTTCT